>JAEUYN010001544.1:0-95917 GCA_018257835.1 Euura lappo | reverse complement strand
TGAGATCGCGGCATAGGGCAAATGATCCCGCGCGGGATCCTAACCTCGACCCCTAGGTGATCCCTCCCCGCGCCAATGCGCCTCGCGGATCCCATCGCCAAACACATTACGCCCGGTCGCCCTGTGTGCGGGCCACCCGCGACGCACAAGACGCACGGAATTCGCCGATCTCTGGGACGCAACCCGCACCGCAATTAGCCCAGTCTCGCGATTTTAATTGACGCAATTAAAGGAACGTGGCGAAAATATCCATCAAGGATTATTACGGATGGCTGCGATACGACTGATATATTAATCTTTAATCTGTTTCGAGGAGATTTTGAGACTGTTTCGTCATAACCTCAAATAATCTTAGGTTAGGTCACGTTAGGGTGAAGAAAAAATACACAAAACTCCATACAGACTCGGATATAAAAATCAGGAAATTATATAAGACCAGAATCGTTTATGTCACTGAATACAAGCAAAAAAAAATAAATAAATAAAATCGATATGCGAAAATATCACTAGATTCTAGTGACTTTCGCTCTGATTAGTGTGGATATGATGAATGATAGACACAAAAATCACTAGATATTTCAATCTTATAGGATTCTAGTGACTTTAGCATCCTTTTCCATTGTTTTTTTCTGAGAGATAAATTCTTAAACATTTGAGCTACCCGCCGTAACGTGGATTCCGAATTCTTGTTACAATATACAGAAGCTTGAAGAAATTATCAAGATTGTCAGTAAAGTTTGTAGAACAAAAGATAACCAGATAAGGCAAAATCTTACTAGATTCTGGTTACTTTGATGACATTGAATCGCTTTTCAAGTCTTCAAATATCATGACGATGTGAAGAATCTCGTAGAACTTCTCAAACAGAAAATAACTAGATATCTCAAAATTTCACTAGATTCTAGGGACTTTTAGTTTTTTCTTTCCAACTGACGCGAATTCGTGATACAAGAACTTCTTTCAAGACTGTGAATGAAATTTCTAAAAAAAAAATTAAAAAATGAAATAACAAAAAATAACTAGATTAGGAAAAATGTCACTAGATTCTAGTGATAAAATTCCTTTGATCGTGACCAGATGCGAATCAGCGAAGAGTGAATATCGCGGCTAACAAAGCATAGCAGAGGTACTGTTCTTAAATGATTAACAGTCCGTTGGTGTTGTAGGCGGGTAATTTTACCCGGATAAATGATACAGTTTCGTTATACAACGGTTATAACGAGGGTCCAATCAATAAACAAGATGGCCGACCCGACACCCCTGTTTTATACCTTGTGAAAACACTCTGCACCACAGTGTTTTAATATTTCAAACGATGAACTAATGCGCGCTCCTACCAGTCTACCTAAAACCCTCGGCCCCTGAATCCAGAAGCAATAATAAATTCTCTCGTCACGAATTCAAAATCTTCATTCAACAATGAACAATGATAATAGAAGAGAAAAATTTAATGATAAAACAAAAAAATGTAATCCAATCTACAAACGAGCAGGGAAAATATAAAGGCTACCACTACATCCCACAGCATCAAGTATTTATGCACTTTCCATTAGCGAGGTGGATTGTGCTTATTAAGGATAAAGTCAAAGGGTTCTTCGTTAGTGGGGGAAAGTCGCTTTTCGAGGAATAAAATTGAAGACTCGTGGTATCTGAAGAGGTCTTTTCAATTTGCGATTTTTTGAGGAAAGAACTTCATTCACATTTCGAAACATCAAAAAAAAATCTTCATTTGAAGTCTTTCTTGTATTGACGATTCTAGGAGGAACCGATGCATCGATTTGGACGAAATTTGCAGAGGATGTTGTCTACTCTGGAACGATGATCCAGTTCGATTTTTAATAGATTTGGACCTCAGGTTCGGAAACAGTAGCAAAAACTTTATTTTTGTGCAAAGAAAGGGAACGTAGTCTTTTTTGTATCGACGATTCTAGACGAACCGATGCATCGATTTGGACGCAATTTGCAGAGGATGTTGTCTACTCTGGAACGATGATCCAGTGCGATTTTTCACAGATTTGGACTCCAGGTTCGGAAACAGTAGCAAAAACTTCATTTCTGCGCAAAAAAAGGGAACGTAGCCTTTTTTGTATCGACGATTCTAGACGAACCGATGCATCGATTTGAACAAAATTTGCAGAGGATGTTGTCTACTCTGGAACGATGATCCAGTGCGATTTTTCACAGATTTGGACTCCAGGTTCGGAAACAGTAGCAAAAACTTCATTTCTGCGCAAAAAAAGGGAACGTAGCCTTTTTTGTATCGACGATTCTAGACGAACCGATGCATCGATTTGAACAAAATTTGCAGAGGATGTTGTCTACTCTGGAACGATGATCCAGTGCGATTTTTACTCCATTCGGTCTTCCGGTTCGGAGACAACAGTGAGTTACTGAACTTTTTCTCATCTACTCGATCCCAGACGAACCACTGTATCGATTTGTCAAAAACCCGTCCAAGTTTCCGTCTGCATTATCCATATTAGCAAGTTCCACTCGCGACTCATTCAATTTTTGATTTCATGACCCACCGTGGCGTGTAATGGCTTAATTCATATGTAAATGCGAGTCGTAACGCCAGGGGCGGAGGGCGGCGTCACACTCCGTAGAAAGTGGAGCCCATAAATCTGCAACGGGATACTCTGCATGCTGATGATTTCCCTGGTCCATTCGTTGGTGTCATTTTCTTAAAAACTTCTCGGACTCGGGCGATCGTGGATTATTCAGTGGCTTATCGCCGCCGAGTGAGACGGGACGACAGCGCACCGGTGGCTGATAACTAATTCAAGGGTCGACCGGTGCCGGGGTGCCGGGGCGGAGGCGGTTTAATTGAAACAAATAGAGTGATCGAAGCCGCGGTTCAAGGGGCGGCCGGTACACCACCGGCGTTTCGCCGTACCGGGCGACAGGAGACCGGGGTGAAACCCTTTCAAGGGATTATGCGCCCGAGTAATGTATGGCAAACATAAATCACTCCCCCCGCTACCCTCGGGTCTGTATGTATACCTAATGCCGACGACTGTCGCTTTAACCTACACCGATCTCTCTCTCTGTATCGCTCTCAGAGTCTCTGGGAAGGAGGAGAGCACGTCGTCGCGAGGGTTCGACTGTACTAATTGGCCGCTTCTCTCAGAGGCCACGATACCACTGGACATCGAGATCAGTGTCTTTCTGTGCAGATACATTTGGTTCGGAGGATAACTCCGTTCTCAGTGATCCGGGGCAAAAAATGGTAAGATCCTTTTTTGAAGGTTATCGAATTCCCTACAAAATCGGTGTCTTGATGAATCATCGTGGGAGCGATGGTTTGCGAGATGCAGCAGCTAGAAGTCGATAGTTCACTGAACATCGAGATCAGTGACGTTTTGTGCAGAGACATTTATTCTGGAGGATAACTCCGTTCTCAGTGATCCGGGGCAAAAAATGGTAAGAACCTTTTTTGAAGGTTATCAAATTCCCTACAAAATCGGTATTTTGATGAATCGTCGTGGGAGCGATGGTTTGCGAGATGGAGCAGCTAGAAGTCGATAGTTCACTGAACATCGAGATCAGTGACGTTTTGTGCAGAGACATTTATTCTGGAGGATAACTCCGTTCTCAGTGATCCGGGGAAAAAAATGGTATGAACCTTTTTTGAAGGTTATCAAATTCCCTACAAAATCGGTATTTTGATGAATCGTCGTGGGAGCGATGGTTTGCGAGATGGAGCAGCTAGAAGTCGATAGTTCACTGAACATCGAGATCAGTGACGTTTTGTGCAGAGACATTTATTCTGGAGGATAACTCCGTTCTCAGTGATCCGGGGAAAAAAATGGTATGAACCTTTTTTGAAGGTTATCAAATTTCCTACAAAATGGTTATCATACTCGATCGTCGTAGGAGCGATGGTTTGCAAGATAGAGCAGTTAGAAGTCGATAATAAGAAAATACTGTCTCATCAGCTGTTAAAAGTGATCCTAATGGTAACAATTTTGTAGGAATGAATCCCATCACACAAAATTTTCGCACAAAGTGAATCGTTAGGTGTCGTGTATTGTGGCAGTGGGGACATGGATAGTTCGCCAACTCGTTACGCGTAGCCGCCCTGCGCGCGGTCTCACCAGTTGTGTAATTGATAGGGTTGTGGTCTTCTAGTTTCCCCTGGGGATCTAAATTTCACAATAATCGTGGCTGAGTCCCGTACTATACGCAGAGACGAAGTGAATCTCGGTATGATTTAGGGTCACAACAGAGCCTTTTTCATATTTATTTATTTTAACTTGATAACGCATAAAGGAGACACGCGTCGTTTACCATGGGGAATTTATGCCCGTTCCAAATGGGGTTTTTCGGTGCTTTCACCGCGCGGTTCGTCCCGCTCAGTCATAGCTCGAAGCTCGAAGATGTGGAAGAAGAAGAAGAGGAGTACGAGAATCGGAGATAGCGAGTCGCCTCGGCCTCCAGCCCCTCAGTCTCGAACCTAAACGTTATTCTCGAACGTCTGGAGGCTCACTTTAAAACGCGTTACTTTGATTGTAATGCCGCTATTCAGCCCGATATCGCGTACCTACGCTTCTCTTCTCGGTCTGTTTGCTCTTCCCGCTGGTCCGCTACACAACGGCTCTGTGGAAACGCTGCCCCTTATCGCAAATTACTCTTTCCGAAGGAGGAACTCTTACCCCACGAATATCTTTCTCTCCTCGCTCAGGGGTCGTAACTTTGGACGGTTTAAAACGCTTATTATACAGAGAAGACAGGAACGGCAAATAATACTTTGTTGTGAAACACACGCGGTTGAAGACGAAGTTTAAGGGGACCCTGTCACCCTTCTGGGCCCAAATTCTGCGATATTTTAGAACCACTTGCGTTCAGACAGGACTTTATGTCAAAGGTAGTAATTTTGTCTGTAATCAGTCTGTAAATCAAGCTGGAAAAATATCCACAACTGACCGAGGATATCAGAGCTGGTTTCTGCAAATGGGTTCGCTTTGTGCAGGATACGACTTTGGAACGACTCGTTCGATTCGGCTGAAATTTCGCGGGGAGACTCCCAACTCGAGTGGGTTCGGCATAAACCAGGATCTTTCAGATGGTCCAAATATTTCCGAAAGTGTGCTCATTTAGTTGATTTTTTTCCCGATTTTATCGGTTTTGGGCACACTTTTTTAATCGTAAGTCACGAATTCCAGTTCCGAAGTGAAATATCCTAGTTCCTAACAGAACTACATGCATCAGGAGTCTCCACGCGAAATTTCAGCCAAATCGGACCAGTCGTTCCAAAGTTATCGTGCACAAAGCGAACCCATTTGTAGAAAGCAGACTCTACTTCAAGCTGTGATATCTTAATCAATTGTGGATATTTTTAGAGGTTTGAGCGCTCAGATTAGAGATAAAACTACCCCCTTTAGGACCACATATTTCCCAAATGATTGAAAGAAAGTCCTGACTGAATACAAATGGTTCTAAAATATCGTTGAATTTGGGCCCGAAAGGGTGACGGGTACCTTTAAGCTCATTTTTCAAACCGGTATTACAGATGAACCAGGGCATCGATTGGAACGAAATTTACACAGGTTGTAGTTGGTGGTGAAAAGGAAAAACCCAGACATTTTCGAACCATTCGGACTTCCGGTTTTCAATCTTGATCAAAAACTCTGTTTCCTATATCAGGAATACAAGTGAAACCGAAAAATCGAGTCGATACTCTTGAAGAATACGTAAAAGTAGCTAGTGCGGAGAATCGGAAGTGAATGACGTTATACCTCACCGTGCGTTACAGTCCTCGCAATCGATCAGTGTAAAGTGGTTCGGATAATAAATAGCGAGCACTCGAGTGGCATATGCGAGTAGGTGCACGACACGTTCGAAGGACCGTCATTCAGCCGTAAAAGCAGAGGCTTGTACAAGTTTTATCCGCCGGTGGAGGAAAAGCTTTCCTTCCCTCGTGCACGAGGACCCTGCCCATCGATTGGGTCTCCGTTTCCAATACCTGATCCAGTAGTGTAAGAATTTGCTCCAGAATTCGTCGAACAATCTTCACAATTATGCAGACTGGCCTCGTCTCAACGCCCGCTGCATAAATCGATGTTGCATTTCATCCTCAGGATGTACAGACACCCCGTAATATAATCTTGTGGAAGGAAGGAAACAGGCGGCTTGAGGCAATAGGCTGAGTGGTGGCGCCCAAACCCGGCTCGAGAGACAGCCTCGACTGGGTGTGAAGGGAGAGGACCTTTTTTTTATATACGAAGTGGTTTTTTTTCGCGCGGGCGACAGGGCATTCAAGGGAATTGCTCCGAGGCGACCCCCCCACACCCCCAGACCTTCGTTTCCTGACCGGCTGGTCTTGATTTTCAAAATGTTAACGCTTGTGGGATGTGTATAGCCGCCGCCACGGCGGGGGAGAAAAGAGAGAATCAGATTGGCGAGTTAATATTTTCCAATATTTGTGGTAAACGTGACGGAAATCGCGGTGGTCCGATTCAGGAAATGAATCCTGTTTCTAATTTCCACTACCCGGGTGCCGCAGGCAGACGTAGGGATTTTGTGACGGTGTTGAACAAAAAAAAAATTGAGAAATGGAAAGGTGAGAGAATGAAAATCCCTAGAACACTGAAAAAATAACTGGATTCATCGAAATTATCCCTAGAAGATGAATACAAATTTAGAGAATGTGAAGATGAGGAGATAAAAATCCCTTAAACACTAAAAAAGTAAGTAGATTGATTGAAATTATCCCTAGAAGATGAACAAAAATTGAAAGAATGAAGAGATAGAATAACAAAAATCCCTAGAACACTAAAAAATAACTAGATCGATCGAAATTATCCCTAGAAGATGAATAAAAATTTGGAGAATATGAGGATGAGAAGATAAAAGTCCCTTGAACACTAAAAAAAAATAACTAGATTGATTGAAATAATCCCTAGAAGATGAACAAAAATTGAAAGAACGTAAAGATAAGAGAACAGAAATCTCTAGAACATGGAAAAAATAAAACTAGATTGATCGAAATTATCCCTAGAAGATGAATACAAATTTAGAGAATGTGAGGATGAGAAGATAAAAATCCCTAGAAGACTGAAAAATAACTAGATTGATTGAAATTATCCCTAGAAGATAAACGAAATTCCCTAGATTTATTTCTAGCCAGGTTTCAACTGCCTTCAACAATTTCAAAGAGTTTCTTATTAGTTCCTTCATCACTGGTATCATCAGACTTGAGTTTCTTTGACTTGAAAAAATCCCTAGACTGTTGGAGAAATTTACTATTTTTTTTTCGTACAATAATTCCAACTCTAACTATTTTTCAAGTGTTGTATACCGATTTTTCTCAACAGTATCACTCAAATTAGAAGAAACAGGTCTAGATCTAGTTTTTTTCTTTTATATTCAAAGAGTTTCTTTAAAATCAGTCCGTATCAGCTTCGACTTATAGATTTTTTCGAGTAAAAAAAAAGTTCCTAGGCCGTGAAAAATCCCTAGATTTGTTGTTAACTCTTAATTAACTGTTTCTAGGGATTTTATTTCAGTCAGATTTTTCGATCGTTATGACCAAAAAATGGTCTAAAAAAAGTTCTTAGATCCTAAAAAAGAATCTAGGGATTTTTCGACTGTCATAACAAAAAACTGGTAAAAAAAAGTCCCTAGATCGTTGAGAAGAATAACAATTTTTTCCTCGATATCTGAGTTTCAATTTGCAAACGTGAAGGATTCAGAGTCCCCAGAGTATGTGATCCGTTTGTCGTGAATTTTTCAGTCTCTAAAAATTCGACGTTTTAATCCTGGGACGTGGAAATTGGAAAAAGCTGAAATATATAATAGTCGAGATCGAGGGACGGGCGGGTAATATACGTGGGAGAGACTTTATCCTCGACCAGAAATGAAACGTATAGAACCCATGTATCTCGAATATAATATGAATGCTCAAGCGCGTATGCCATCCCCTTCACAATCCGAACACACATTCAAACAGAGTCGAGTATCGCGTAATAGCTACGCGAAATGAACGCGCTCAGCCCGTATTACCTATCGAGCACAGCGATATAAAAAAATATATATACATATACATATATTGTGAATAAGCTTTCCAATTTCCGATATTTTCCATGACATTTTTCTATTAGCTCTCCTTCCAAAGTCGTACGAATATCTCCCATCATACTCACAGCCAAATTTTATCCCGGATTCAGACTGTAGCGATTTTTCAATCATTTTCTACCATACGTGCGTTAAAAACTCGGATTTTTTTTTGCCACAGTTTTTTGAACGGGGAAATAAAGTGGGGAAAAAAAATTGCCAGCGGGAGAAAAAAATTTGTGCAAGGAGAAAAAAACAGTCTCGTTACTTTCCCTCATTTTTAATGCATATGTGGTCGAAAATAACTCTGGTTGTGCAGTCTGGTGCGACACAATTTCTTGAGATCAAAGTTAGAGAAGCAGAAAACGTTTCATTACAGAATCGTTTGATCACGCGAGGACACGAGCGCGTATAGAAACGTTTTAGTAAATTGTCTGACGTCATTGGTCCGTTTTTCGAATCCAGGGAATACCGAGAGCCTCGTGAACCCCTCGACTTAGCAATTCAGCCGGCAATCTCGCACGTTTTAGGGCGCCGATGTTTAAGGGTGGTTTTATAGTGTCCGGCGCAGAGGTCAACCGCGGTTGAGATATATCAGCCTCCCCCGCCTCCCCCGCCTCCCCCGCCTCCCCCGGGTCCCGCGCGGTGCCGCAGGTTGATGGATCGAGTATCCGGACCCGCGTTTATTATACGAGAGTCCATCCCTCAGTTTCGGGTTGGAGGCCGTTCCTTATTTCCATTCGACAATTGCGGCGCGATAACCGCGCGTCCGGTGGAACACGGTTGAAACCGGGAACGGAAAAACGGAAAAAGACTCCGGCCGCGGCCGCACGCGGGTCGAGGGCCGGGGGAAAGAGCGGTAACTGAACTTCTGAATCCAGTCGATACATCACGCCTCTGGAAGCTCTCGGCCCCGCCTTCGCCACCCTCGTCACCCTCACCTCGCACACCGTGCCCCGGGACGCCCGCACCTTATACCGAGAACGCGGAATGCTCCGCCCAGCATCTTGCCACGGAATTCACTCATCTTGTGCCACCGGCTACGTACCCACGTCGAGAGTCGTGGTAATGATCGCAGAAATTTTCTAAACACGGTCTAGGGACTTTTTACCGTTTTCCCCTAGACGTGAAAAATCACTAGATCACACAGTCTAGGATTTTAGAGACGTATGAACAATTTTCCGAGGTCTTTTGGCAGATTTTTCGAACGATATTACTGAAACCACGAAAAAGTCCCTAGATTATTGAAAAAAAGAACTAGATTTGTTTTTATCCCCATTTTAGAGATGTGTGGCCAGTTTTCAACTATCTTTATTCAGATTTGTCAAACTGCATTGAAAATTCTATGATTTGTCTCCACGCGAAAAAAAATCCCTAGATTATTGAAAAAATAACTAGTTCTTCTAATACCAGGATCGAAGGAATTATGTCAGATTATTCAAAGTGGCATAACTGCAGGTGTGAAAAAGTCCCTGGATTATTGAAAAAAGAACTAGATTTGTTTTTCTTTTATCCCCATTTTAGAGATGTGTGGCCAGTTTTCAATTGTCTTTATTCAGATTTGTCAAACTGCATTGAAAATTCTATGATTTGTCTCCACGCTAAAAAAATTCCCTAGATTATTGAAAAAATAACTAGTTCTTCTGATACCAGGATCAGTCCAACTTCGTTCATCAGTTATCGAAGGAATTATGTCAGATTATTCAAAGTGGCATAACTGCAGGTGTGAAAAAGTCCCTGGATTATTGAAAAAAGAACTAGATTTGTTTTTCTTTTATCCCCATTTTAGAGATGTGTGGCCAGTTTTCAATTGTCTTTATTCAGATTTGTCAAACTGCATTGAAAATTCTATGATTTGTCTCCACGCTAAAAAAATTCCCTAGATTATTGAAAAAATAACTAGTTCTTCTGATACCAGGATCAGTCCAACTTCGTTCATCAGTTATCGAAGGAATTATGTCAGATTATTCAAAATGGCATAACTGCAAGTGTGAAAAAGTCCCTAGATAATTGAAAAAAATGACTAGATAGTTCTCAAACCATTAGGAAAGTCCATAGTTCTTTGATAAATTCCCAAGAATTCTTCTCAGCAAGGTTTGACAGCCTTTGAACAGTTTCTAAGAATTTTTATCTTCTCTGACTCAAAGAAAAGTCCCTAGAGAGTTGAAAAAAATAACTAGCTTTCAAATCTTATCACTAGAATCACGATTTTCCCACCCACCAAAAAACCCTAGATTTCTTTTCAACGGATTTTCAATTCTTCTGGACAGTCTTCAAGAATTTTTTACCACGTCATAACACTGAACGATAGATTTTTTCTCTCCAAGAAGTAAAATTCCCCAGATATTTCAAGTGGTATCACTGAAAGGGCTAAAAATTCCCTCAGTTCTCTTGTTAGCAGAGATTATGAACTCTTTTAAACCGTTTAAAGGGGGATTTGATCAGATAACCACAACCTTCTCTCACAAAAAGAGAAGAAAAGTCCCTAGATCATTGTAAAAAAGTGACCATATGAATGAATCGTCTTCCCCCGGGCAGTAAACGTCCCTAGATCATATTTTTTTCATAAAATGCGGTCTTTTCAGAAACTGTCTTTGGTAACTGCGAGTAACTTAGAAGTGCAACTGGCTCATTTTACCAAAAGCGTAGATGAAGGAAGGGTGGTGGAAGCGCTACGATGGTACGGGAAGGGGGGCAGCTAGCATTGAAGCGAAGAAGACAATCCTATCTGAAAGGCAAGTGTCTTCCCAAGATGCGGTAAACTTTTCCCAAAGTTATACCGCTGGGTGCTGGGCTGTTCGTTCCTTCCTTCCTTCCTTCACGTTTCCTAGCTCTTGAGGTATATACGTTCTGAATTCAGACAAAAGCAAGCAACTTTTGTAATTAAAGTTGCCCACTGCCCCACCTAAACCCCTCTGTGTGTCTCTTAAGTCTTCAGAAACACTCACACACACACACACACACACACGACTTCGGACACTAACTTTGAAGAATAAAAATCTATTCGACCGATTAAAATCAGGAAGAGGAGGAGGAGGAGGAGGAAAAAAGGCAGTAAAATATTCAGCGATAATGACGACTGGCTTAGGGTTTTGTCGGTTGACTAGAGGCAGCACGCGACGGTGAAAAAAGACGAGCTAGTCAACCACCTCGTCTTGTTCTTATTTTTGTTCATTTTTTTTTCTTTTCATTCTCGTTTGCTTCTCCTACTTGGTAGGATTAATTATCTTGTTAGCGGTTGGGTAGACCCCTTCGAGCGCGGCATCACTTTTGAACGTGCGACTGTCTGAAGTATGAGGATTTCTTGCGTGCTTATTCCGAATTGATGAGCCGGGGTTTCTCCTGCTCCTCATTCTTCAGCTCCTATTCCACCAGAGTTTAGGGTAATTAAAGAAAATTATGTAATCACGATCAAGCGCAGACGAATTTTTTTCGCTGACCCTTCCGACTGTGGTCGAGGTATTCAATTGTTTAATTCATCCTCTGAATTAAAGGACAAAGTAATCTTAAGTCGACTGCTTGCTAACATTAAGAGAACCTTCTCAATTGGCGACCACCCAATTCGCTGGACTGGATAGCTCCCTTTCTCTCTCTTATCGTATTGATACTACTGATGAACGCGTGCTGAGAGTATGAAACCCGATTCTGTTACCTGAAAACCCCCATCTTGGAGGAACGGTGCTGAGAAGCACTTTTTTTGACGATATCTCGATAACCGAGCGTTTTATCGATACAATTGTCGATAAAAAAAATGAAGATCGTTAAATTCTCTATCGAAAAGGTCCTATACACTTTTCGCCTATGTTCAACGGTTGAGGAGTATCGTACCGCTGAATGTTCGAGGAACTGATCGAGGAAAA
The DNA here is from genome assembly GCA_018257835.1 of Euura lappo. NCBI lineage: Eukaryota > Metazoa > Arthropoda > Insecta > Hymenoptera > Tenthredinidae > Euura > Euura lappo. The sequence goes on along the minus strand of JAEUYN010001544.1, from coordinate 84,002 downwards.
ACAGTTTTTCAAATATTCACCAGTGAATTACTCCCCAACCGATGAACATAGAGGAAAAGTGCATGGGACCTTTTCGATGGGGAATCAGACGATCTTCATCTTTTGTAATGACCGTTTCGTCGATATAGGTACCGGTTACGGAGATATGATCGAAAAACTGACCCCGAGCAAGCTACAGCTTATTTCGACCTGTTAATTCGACTACCCAACCGAGTTTGATGCAATTTTAGAGTCGAGGGTTTGGCTTGAAACCTCCTAAACTTTTCTCTTCTTCAAACTTAGGTCGATAAATTAACCGTAATAACAAACGTGTCGCTGTAACGAGCCAGATTTTTATCACGAAACTACCACGTCCAGCTGCCACATGCGCTTCTGGCTCCTCGTAGAGTCGACCAGGGGTCAAACGACTCCGTGTACAACATACCTCGAGAGAACTCAACGGTCAGCCTATTACAGTGAGAATCCAGGATTTTTTAACCACAATGTCCCGCATGCAGGACAATTAGTTTAGTTTAACCGCTCGAATGTGTCCACGCGGGAGCCACGACCTCGTGAGAAAATATTCTTCATACACACCAGACCCATTCCCATCCGATTTGGGCCACCACCCGTATGGGCGCCACGAGAGACACTTCTTTGACTCAACCGAAGCCGCGTCCCATCGATTATCTGTCCACTGATTTGGCGAAAGTGAGAGTGAAAAAAAAGAAAGGAGGAAAAGCGTGCTCGAGGGACGTTAAGAACTCCGAGACAGTCTACACGAGAATACTTTTTAGCCGTTAGCGAGGCCCCCCCCCGTCGATTTGTCGTCGATGAGCGGGATTAAAATTGCGGTTGGAAGACAGAAAAGATCGTTGGGAGGGAAGATATTCGAAAATAAACATGTACGTTGGAACGTGACAAGAGCCGACGTTGTTTTCTTAAGAAGAACGAAAATAAACTCGAGTTGGTTCGTCAAGACAAGAACAGAAAAAAAGGTTCGTAGAGGGAAAAGACTCGAGGGGTTTGCGGGTAAAAAACTAAACCGCTACTGAAATAAGCGACCTATTGACCCCACGGGGTGTCTAACCGCCTTATAACAATGACGTATTCAATTTGGGGAGCTGGAATCAGAAATAGAACTCGGGAGGAACGACGTTTTCGTAAAACAGGGGTGTTAATTCTAATTTCATTGTCGAGAACCGCTGCCAGATGATGAGCGATTATTGAGATCATCTTCATCCTTTGAGGTTGTTGATTATTTCTTCGAAATCAGCTCGTTTCTCCATCCAAATTGACCACCAATATCGAGAACATGAAGAAGAAATTTGATCCAGACAGTAGGGACTGGCTTCAGAATTTTTGTACGCTACCACCTGAGCCGTACCTGGATCACTAAAACCGTTTCCATCTGGTCAATTTTGAGCATTTCGGGGCCAAATTGGGCGCAAAATGTTCAGAATGAATGGAGCTACGACGTCGAATCGCCAACCGAGTGATTAGATCAGCGATTGGTCCGCGATAACGAGGAGAAGAGCGCAAGGTGGAAATATGTAGCGGCACGGCTCGTCGCACATGTCGGTAGGATGTCAGTGGACAGATGCGATATTGCCGGGAGTCTAGACCTCCGGCAAATATGAGAATCCTGACACTTCCTGCTCCTCGAGTTTTGAGAGCGAGTCGGTGCCGGTGCTCGGGGACGATTCACCCTAATTCCCACAGGACCGAGGAAATTCCTGCCTCCTCATCCTCGTCGTCCCCGAAAACATTATCATACACTCCCACGCGACGATCCTCTTCTTCTTCTCTTCTCTTCTCTTTTTCTATTTCCTCGTGTTTTTGCCTCCTCACCTCCTCGTCGTCTTGCCCAGGGGGAGAAACGAAATCATCCCACGATGACCCGCACGGAGAGTGTCGCGGCTTCCCGGAAGCAAAACTCCACCACATTTACATCGTTATTGGTATACACTCGGACTCAGGACTCCCCGAGGGACGATCGAAATCCCGGTCTCAATAATCGATCGAGCAATCGGTAAGAGTAATTATTACGAAGCACTTGGAGTCTCAGATTTTCTTTCGAAAAAAACCATCGATTTTCAATTTTCTGTTCCTTACTAATTTTCCTTAAAATTCGTAGTTTCATCTTATTGGATTATTTCGTGATCAGTGTTCGTTGGTCCCGATCAAATTTTCATCAGATTCTGTCCGCGTTCCTACGATCTTCAAAAATAAGAAGAATAAGAAGAATAAGAATAAGAAGGAAAAAAATGAATCTAGAGAATCCTTCTACCCTCGAGGTCACAAAAAATGAGCGATTCAAATCGATTCAGCCTGCGTGGCGTGGCTGGCTTCTTATCTGCATACCTGGTTGCTATTGTATCTACAAAAAGATAGACAGAGCGAGAGACTCCGAGCACATCTTCTGGGGTCTCTAACCAAGATGACTTTTGATCGGGGCGAAGAGAGTTTACCGATCCGTAACCGTCGCGCGGATAGATCAAATTGACGATCAGTCGAGGCTACGGTCTTCCCCGATCAGCACCGTCATCCGATCCAAAAGACATTCACGACAGGATCAAACCCACAGCTCGATAACCAGTGGGTATAGTAAATAGTAATTTCGTTTGGTCAAATATTTCCTGTCAACTTTCTGATTATACCAATTTCAAGCCATCACTATTTCGTGTGAAGCGAGTTTTAGCAATGTCTAGCGATTACTATTTCATCACACGTTAGTTTTTAGCAATTTTTAGCAATTTCAAGCCATTACTATTTCGTATGAAGCGAGTTTTAGCGACTTTTAGCAACTTCAAGCCATTACTATTTCGTGTGAAGCGAGTTTTAGCAATGTCTAGCGATTACTATTTCATCAAACGTTAGTTTTTAGCAATTTTTAGCAATTTCAAGCCATTACTATTTCGTATGAAGCGAGTTTTAGCGACTTTTAGCAACTTCAAGCCATTACTATTTCGTGTGAAGCGAGTTTTAGCAATGTCTAGCGATTACTATTTCATCACACGTTAGTTTTTAGCAATTTTTAGCAATTTCAAGCCATTACTATTTCGTATGAAGCGAGTTTTAGCGACTTTTAGCAACTTCAAGCCATTACTATTTCGTGTGAAGCGAGTTTTAGCAATGTCTAGCGCTTACTATTTCATCAAACGTTAGTTTTAGCAATTTTTAGCAATTTCAAGCCATTACTATTTCGTATGAAGCGAGTTTTAGCGACTTTTAGCAACTTCAAGCCATTACTATTTCGTGTGAAGCGAGTTTTAGCAATGTCTAGCGATTACTATTTCATCACACGTTAGTTTTTAGCAATTTTTAGCAATTTCAAGCCATTACTATTTCGTATGAAGCGAGTTTTAGCGACTTTTAGCAACTTCAAGCCATTACTATTTTGTGTGAAGCGAGTTTTAGCAATGTCTAGCGATTACTATTTCATCACACGTTAGTTTTTAGCAATTTTTAGCAATTTCAAGCCATTACTATTTCGTATGAAGCGAGTTTTAGCGACTTTTAGCAACTTCAAGCCATTACTATTTCGTGTGAAGCGAGTTTTAGCAATGTCTAGCGATTACTATTTCATCACACGTTAGTTTTTAGCAATTTTTAGCAATTTCAAGCCATTACTATTTCGTATGAAGCGAGTTTTAGCGACTTTTAGCAACTTCAAGCCATTACTATTTCGTGTGAAGCGAGTTTTAGCAATGTCTAGCGCTTACTATTTCATCAAACGTTAGTTTTTAGCAATTTTAGCAATTTCAAGCCATTACTATTTCGTATGAAGCGAGTTTTAGCGATTTTTAGCAACTTCAAGCCATTACTATTTCATCACACGTTAGTTTTTAGCAATTTTTAACAATTTCAAGTCATTACTATTACGTATGAAGCGAGTTTTAGCAATTTTTAGCAACTTCAAGCCATTACTATTACGTATGAAGCGTAAGTTTTAGCGATTTCTAGCAACTTCAAGCCATTACTATTTCATCACACGTTAGTTTTTAGCGATTTCAGCAATGTCAAGCCATTACTATGTGTTACTCTAATCGATGGTCAAGTTATATCACATTTTCAGTAATTTTTAGCAATTTTGGTTCATGAATTATCTCCATTTTCATTTAGTTTGGTCAAATATTTGCTTTCACCTTCCTGATCCAATAAGGATCGACCATTTTTCTAAAGTTGAGTCACATAAACAGTCACATATAGGTACCTCGATAGGTATGTAAGGAATTGTGGGGGGACTGGGGGAACTAGACTCGAGAGAGACTGGAGTAATGGAGGCGCACATGCCTCGTGGGGTGTGTAATGAGAAACATCCCTGCTCTTTGGGGGTTTTTGGTAAAACCGCGGAAGGCGTGACCCCTCGCGGACCTTTGACGGGAAATAGTACCGGGCTATTCCTGGTATCCGTGTATTTTACGCTACTACGCGACTATTAATGAATTTTTCAGAGAAAATGGGGAAAAACTTAGGGAAGATGATTAAATGTTTGGTTACGGATCGAGTGACAAACGTTTTCCAACTACTTTACGAGATTTCGACATCATTTTACTCTATAAATCTCTGTACGCGACTTGAAATTATGGCTACTAGTAATGTTACTGAAAAAGATTACAGAAGATGAGAAAAGTTGTACTTAGTAACGATCTTAAGCGATTTGGAGCCTTAGCAATTTCATTGAACGTCAAATCTTAGCAATTTGGAGCTATTTCAAGATATTACTATTTCGTTTGAAGCGAGTTTTAGCTATTTCCAGTAATTCTAAGCCTTTACTATGTCAATTAGAAACGATGCGATTTCAAATACATCGAAGATAATCTCTCCTCCTCAGGACACAAAAATTCTGGCGGGAATTTGAAAAAAAAATCGGACACCAACGTAGCTGGCATTCAAAGAAATTGTAAAGCGTTAGGATATATCGGGTCTAATTATGGTATCGGTACACAATAAAACTCCGAGTCGCCCTCCTCCGCCCACTTTGCGAAAAACCGTGCCTCTGGTCACCTCGGTACCTGCCAGGTGCGAGTGGGACTCGGTCTCGTTTCCTGTGTCCGTTTCGTCCGCCCCCAGAGGCACGCGCGGTGTAAATGTCAAATAAATAGTTTGCTAAATGGAAAATTTTGACAATGAGGTAATTCGCCGGTTATTGCTTTTCTCTTTCTGCTCTTTCTTCTTTTTTTTTGGTCCTTTTGGTTGGTCTTCCGTTGCGAGACCGGTTCGAAAACCTTCGGTCACAATGAGGGCGAAGCTAACGCGCACGCGACAGGCGTGTCCGGGTATACAATCGAATGAAATTTGACCAGATTGAGAATTTCGTTTTTGTTACTTGGGGAGAGGTTTCGAAGACTGACCAAGGTTTCGGTTTTACACAGGGTTCGCAAAACGTATCAATTCTGGAAAACTAGTTTGAACAATTTTTTATTGAGATATTAATTTTTGACGATTTTAGAGACAGTAATGAACGTTTTTGAGAAACTAGAACTTGGCTGGATTTTTTATTTCATCAGTTTTAAGCCGTTTTTTGAATCTTTGAAAACCCGAATTTAGACCAACAAAAAATCAATCGACGATAACTTGGGAATGAATTGACCGATTTTGATCAAATTGGGCTCAATTGACGCAGTTTTTCAAAACTCAAGACTGTCTGAAATTTGGATTCAATCGGTCAAGTCGTTTTTTAGATATTGAAAAAACAAAATTCTGAAGAAAATTTCAACTGACGATATCTAGAGAATGAGTCAACCGATTTCGATCAAATTGGTCTCAATCGACGTTGTTTTTTGAAACTCAAAACTGTCTTAAATTTGAACTCGATTGGAAAAGTCGTTTTTGAGATACTTGAAATATGAGATTTTTAGAAAAAACTCAATCGACGATAACTTGAGAACGAGTCAACCGATTTTGATCAAATTAGTTCCAATCGACGCGTTTTTTCAAAACCCAAAACTGACTCAATTTTTGACTCGATTGGTAAAGTCGTTTTTTAGATATTGAAAAAACAAAATTCTGAAGAAAAATTCAACTGACGATATCTTCAGAACGAGTCAACCGATTTTGATCAAATTAGTCCCAATCGACGCGTTTTTTCAAAACCCAAAACTGTCTCAATTTTTGACTCGATTGGTAAAGTCGTTTTTTAGATATTGAAGAAACAAAATTCTGAAGAAAAATTCAACTGACGATATCTTCAGAACGAGTCAACCGATTTTGATCAAATTAGTCCCAATCGACGCGTTTTTTCAAAACCCAAAACTGTCTGAAAATTGAATTTCATCGGTCAAGTAGTTTCTGAGATATCCAAATAAGAAAATTTACAAAAAAAAAAGGGATTCAACGATTCCCTGCTTTCTCAACATTTTTTTAGGTCTTCTGTTGTTGAATAAAGTTAAAGAAAAAGAAAAAAAATGTTCCATCCTCCGTTACCGGAATACCCGACGGTGTTTTATCCCGTGATGACAGAACCGCGGTCACGCCGCGCTAGTAAAGCATCGTTCCTCTCCCATAAACGTGTATCGTCCCGCAGGACGAATTTGACAATCGTGAAAAATGACCAGAGGCATTTAACCTCTGTTATTCTCGTCTTTCGTATCTCCTGAACGGTTCGCGTCCGCATTGAAACTTCTGTGGGAGGAGCAGCCCGGGCCGGATAGGCGTGAGTAATCCGTGTCCGAGGAATAAAATCGTTTTTACGTCGGCATACACATGCGTAAGATACTTTCGACCAGCTTTGGAAGGACCGAGAACGTTTATCTCCTCTCGTACCTCGGCAGCTGGGATTGAAACGTCCGATCTAACCGTGACGTCCGAACGTTCGGACTGTCCGGACAATGGAGACACTCACGATCTCCGACTGGTTCCAATCATTCAGAAAATCGGAGTGCCGAGTCACTCATCATCCCTTCTTCAGTTGTCGTAATTTCAATTCTCCGAAGTCGGATCGATTCTGAAATTTATTTGCTTCTGTAATCGAATTTCTTACCAAAATTCTGTCTTTAGAATATTTTTTTGTCTTTGACGAGATGATTTCGAGGCGACAGAAGTGTGTCCCTAGCCCGCGTTATCCGGTAACCGTATCACGTACGTCTAGAAGCAAGAAAGAGAGAGAAGCTGCACCCTCGCCAAAGAGGAAGCTCCACACCACCAGGACAATCGCGAACCGCGTGTCACATGACCATCGCGAAGCATATACAAGTTTTGGCATATAGAAATGGGGGCGAAATAAGTAACAACTCGATTCTATATTCTTGGAACGCGAACCGTTGTCGCGGTCGCGGCGTGAAGAATTGAATGAAATAAAATAAGACCACCCCCATTCCGTGTATTATCCCCTACCGAGGAATCTTCGTTGCACGTGGTTTACGAGCGGGTCTACCAGGCCACCCCCTGAATTATTGTCTATCTCAAACGTGTCCGATATTCGAATGATCAACAATTTTATCTCAACCCTTACGATCTTTGCTTCTCTTTGAAAATTATTCTATTTTCGGGGTAACGGATCCAATGTTAAAATGCAACGAAATACGAAAGATGGACAAAAGATTATGGATGGTCGATGTGTCACTAAGAAAGAGAAAACAGGTGACATTTTCAACGCCTTCAGAGGTTTGCGTTACACCCAAGGTCTGTAGATGATTTTTTTCCTAACTTTTCTGCCGGAAACAAAAACACGACTCACGCGTGAGTTAAAGGGGTCCGAGGGGGAGGCGGGTTGAGAAAGCGAGAAAAGTGAAGCGATGCCGTAAAGCACTCAGCGGGGTTCGTGATACGCTTACCAAACTTGCAATATACATACAAGTATGTATGTAGGTACGTTTCTCAGTCGGGGATACTTTCTCACTCAGCATAGTTTTTTCTCTCTGTGTCAAAAAATATTATGCGCAATTTTTCGTTTTTTTTGTGTGTTTCTACAACAATTTTTGAACTCTTCACAAGACTCAGAATTCGTCATTTGTCAGAAACATGAAAGAATGACTTCTAGTAGAATAAAAATCGTCTACAAGTCAGACGAAATCATTTTTGAAATTGTTCACACTGATTAAAATTGCCTCAAATAACTTTTGAAAGACTTTTTCTTCTTTCTCCTAATTGATATTGAAATTGAAATAAAAAATTTGTTTCACATCATGAATGAAGACAAGAAAAAAAAAACCAACAACGATAAACTACAAGTGGTTCTTTCAAGTGTAACCAAATGATTGAAGAAGAAGAAGGAAAAAAAATGAGGTCACAAGGAAGAGACACTACCGTAAAGCCAGAAATACGATCTTCATTAGCTGTTATTATTGTTCTCGAGAAATGAAACAATTAAATAATTAGACGTGATGTTATGTTACGTGTGTATAGCGTAAAAAAGATGATGTTTCACAAACGTTCAGAGAGCATGATGAGACAATATGTTTTCTTTTTCCTTCGGTCTTCTTAAATTCCTCATTCCAGCTAGGATGGGTGGGTCTCCAAGCGACAGTTTATGTCGTACAGACAGAGAGTATGAAGTAAGACAATAAGATAGAGAGAGAGAGAGAGAGAGAGGGAGCAAGAGAGCGGCCATGTTGTTTAATAAGTTAAGTGACGACGCAGCTGCCGTTCTTAATGAAACATTAGTTTACATTTGCGCCCATTCCAACCTCGCGCGGGCTACTTTGGTGCATGAAATCAGGCACGGTTCGGTCACACTATCCCAGTACCCGTTTTACTCGATATCGACGAAACTACCAATCGTGAAGATGAGATGAAGACGTGATATCGATTGCCAGCTGAGGAAGAAAAAAAGAAAAAAACAACTCCCGTGACATTCGCACTCGCTCGACTCATGGCTCCCTTACGGTTCTGCAAGTGTCAAAAGCCATCCAGGGTGATCTCGATCACGGGGTAGATTGCGTGAAGATACTGCCTGGGGGCTGATATCATGCTGCGATATAAATTTCGGGAGTGATATTCGCAACTGTGTTCCGATTGACACGATATTCAATAGGTGTCATTTTTATTACAATAAGTCACTCCAGACATGTTTTTAGTAAGTTCAGAAACATTTAAATCACTCTAGACATGTTTAAGCCAGTTCAGATATATTCAAGTCAGTTAGTCAAGTTTAAGTCACTCCAGACATATTTTAGTCTGTTCAGAATAATGAAAATCACTCCAGACATGTTTGATTCACCTCAGAAAAATTAAAGTCACTCCAGACATGTTTAATTCATTTCCAACAAGTTCAATTGATTTCAGAAAAGTTAGTCACTCCAGACATGTTTGATTCACTTCAGAAAAAGGAAAGTCACTCCAGACATGTTTAAATCGTTTCAAACAAGTTCAATCGATTTAAAAAAAGTTAGTCACTCCAGACTTGTTCAGTGAATTTAAGAAAAGTTAGTCACTCCAGACATGTTTGATTCACTTCAGAAAAAGTAAAATCACTCCAGACATGTTTGAATTCAGTCGATTTCAGAAAAGTTAGCCACTCCAGACATGTTTGATTCACTTCAGAAAAAGTAAAGTCACTCCAGACATGTTTAAATCATTTCAAATAAGTTCAATCGATTTCAGAAAATTTAGTCACTCCAGACATGTTTGATTCACTTCAGAAAAAGTAAAGTCACTCCAGACATGTTTGAATTCAGTCGATTTAAGAAAAGTTAGTCACTCCAGACATGTTTGATTCACTTCAGAAAAAGTAAAGTCACTCCAGACATGTTTAAATCATTTCAAATAAGTTCAATCGATTTCAGAAAAGTTAGTCACTCCAGACATGTTTGATTCACTTCAGAAAAAGGAAAGTCACTCCAGACATGTTTAATTCATCTCAGAAAAAGGAAAGTCACTCCAGACATGTTCAAGTCACTCCAGACATGTTTAATTGATTTCAGAAAAGTGAAAGTCACTCCAGACATGTTCGATTCACTCCATACATGTTCAATTCACTCCGGACATGTTCAATTCACTCCAAACACGTTAATACAGTTATAAAGTCACTCAAGTCCAACTGGGACGTTTTTTATTCTGAAAAGAGTGACATTTTCGTTCGCTAGAATTTATACAGAAGACATCAGAGGATGACGAAAGTGGATCAAACGAAAAAAAAGTTTCTTTGATTCATGTTTGAGTGTGACTTAAAAAAATGTGTCTTTGTATATACTATGACCATTCGAAATGTTGAATTGTGTGAACGCTAATATACGTTATGGCGAAGGCGTTAAATAAAATTGTAGAACATAATTGATACAGACACAAACAGGCGTCGCGCAACGGGAGGAGAACCCCCCGTGAGGTTAAATGAATGTTAGGTCATCGCGAGAAGAGAGATACTTATAAGCTGTTAGAGTAACTGTTGATATTAGTGAACGAATATATATATATATACGTCATGTGGGGACACCTATGTATCATTAAATGTGTCTGTGTGTGTGTAACGCATTACTTATTAACGCAGGCTTGCATTCCTTGAAACGAACAACTCGTCTCTATATAAAGATTACTTGAGAAAAAAACACTGATTGAATTTTATTGGTGAAAATTAAAAGCTCGTGAAATTTAAACTAACCACGATTATTATTGTCACGTTACTCAATTGACCACGACGTACGCACAAGTGCACCGCGATAAAAAAAAGATACATCTACTAATTGGTACGGAACAACAAAAAAAGAAACACAAGACATCGCTTCGTACTTGTCACGAAACATATGATTTTTTAGCGATTCTAAAGTGATTTGGATACGAGTTTTAAGTAACTTTGAGAGATTTTAAATGAATTCTAAGTAACTTTAATTAAGTAACTTTGAGCGATTTTTAAAGATATTTAAGTAACTTTGAGCGATTTCGAAGTAATTTCAATAAAATCTTAATTAAGTAACTTTGAGCGATTTTTAAAGATATTCGAGTAACTTTCAGCGATTCTGGAATGATTGAAATAGAATTTGAATTAAGTAACTCTGAGCGATTTTAACTGAATTCTAAGTAACTTTAATTCAGTAACTTTGAGCGATTTCGAAGTAATTTCAATAAAATTTTAATCAAGTAACTTTGAGCGATTTTGAAAGATATTCGAGTAACTTTCAGTGATTCTGGAATGATTGAAATAGAATTTTAATTAAGTAACTTTGAGCAATTTTAAAAATCTTAATTAAGTAACTTTGAGCGATTTTTAAAGATATTCGAGTAACTTTCAGCGATTCTGGAATGATTGAAATAGAATTTGAATTAAGTAACTCTGAGCGATTTTAACTGAATTCTAAGTAACTTTAATTCAGTAACTTTGAGCGATTTCGAAGTAATTTCAATAAAATTTTAATCAAGTAACTTTGAGCGATTTTGAAAGATATTCGAGTAACTTTCAGTGATTCTGGAATGATTGAAATAGAATTTTAATTAAGTAACTTTGAGCAATTTTAACTGAATTCTGAGTAACTTTAATTAAGTAACTTTGAGCGATTTTGAAAGATGTTTAAGTAACTTTGAGCGATTTTAAGTGATTTTTAAAGAATTTTCAGTAACTTTAGTAACTAAAGTGATGCGAGTAGAATTTTAAGTAACTCTGAGCAATTTTAACAGAATTTGAAGTAATTTTGAACGGTTTTGGACACCGTTTAGTGAATTTAAGGAACTTTTGAGATACTTTGAAACAATTTTTAGGTCATTTTCATCAACGATAATGGATTCTATAGTCGTAATGTATTTTAAAAGAAGTTCAAGTAATTTCGTACACATGGCGTATAGCAATGATACCATCTTTTCAATCTTCTCTAACCAATGACCCAAGAGTTTTCGAAGAAGAAATTGAAAAAACATTGTTAATTTTTCAATTAATCTCACACAATACTCCTTCATTTTTTCCCATCTTTTCTTTTTCTTTATCATCTTTCCTTATTCCCAAGACACGATGAATACATAATATCTTAACTGAATTGCGCGACGAGCGCAAGGCGATAATTAGAAAAAGGCGATTTATATTTATGAGGCTGCTGACGATGCTATAATATATAAGTAAAAACGATTCATTCTCTTCCCTTTTTTTCTGCTCACATACATAAAGATTCACAATCTAAAATCCCAAACAAAAATCGAAGAAAATATGATTGATAAATTTTCATTACGTCATCGATAAAAAAATTTGAAAAAAAATCTGAGACTTCTCAGATCGTTGGGAAATAAATCTTTGGGCCACGTTAGTCAGTTTCCGGTATCTATACCTAAGGGGGATGGCGACTCTCTATCTTTCTCTTTGGTGTTATTAGCATATTAATTCCCAAGGAGAGTGCGGAACGCAGATAAAGCATCTTACGTAGAGAGAGAGTAAGTAAGTAACTTCAGTGATGAATCAAGCTCACGCAGGCGATGTAATTATTCAGAAAGTTGAGCACCGGGTAGCCACCCCATCCCCCTTCGGTATACGTGGTCTAACGTTAACGGTAGCAAAAATATTTTCTTTTTACACTTTCCCCCACAAAAACGACAACCCCCCCCTCTTTCTGCACAATGGAGGGGGAAATCTATCTTACTCCCACTCGTTAAGTAAACCTGATGCTGTTGCTACTGCTACTGTTAGGGAATCTACATAATGAGTCGCAAACTTTACCCCCCTCACCCCCACACACACAAAGCGGTTAGGGGTGTTTGTTTTTACGCTCTAATTACACTAGCGCGCGACACTCTCGGGGTTGGTGTAGATATAACGATAATTAAGAATGCAGGGATACCTTCTTTCTTCTTTTTTTTCTTCTTCGTAACACGTGACGTTGCTTAGAATTGACGACAGTGATTGAAATTCTTATAAAAAAATTACTTGAAGTTACTTAAAATTACTTGAATTACTTGAAAATATTGTTCAAAATTACTATACACGACTTAATATTGCTGAAATTACTTAGCAATGTTACTAAAAGTTACTTGAAATCACTCGTTACTCAAAATCGCTGAAACTACTTGAATATCTTCTTCGAAAATAACCAAAAATTACTGGATGATACTTTTTATTCTTAAAATTAAGTGAGTTAATTATTATCGTCTTAAAAATTACTTAAAGTTACTAGAAATGATTCAAAAGTTACTTGACATTACTCAAAATTGCTTAAAAGTTACTAGAATTTACTGGAACGTTACTTAATATTGCTGAAATTACTGAGAAATCTTCTAATAATTGCTCAAAAATATTTTTTACAGTTTATGCAAAAAAAAAAGGACACGAAAGAGTAAAAGACAAGCATCATCATGAGTCTTTGCATGTTTCAAGCTTGTATATCTTCTAAACGGTGGCTGGTCGCCGAAAGCTGTAAGGAACATTTTTGTAGAGAATTTAAAGAGCTTCAAAAAACATTCTGATCACTTTTCACCTCAGAGTGACCGGAAGTGAGATATCTTTGAAATAAAAACAGTGTCAATGTAATGGTGCATAAATAAATTCCTACCGGACAATTTGAGTGTGACAAATGTGTCCCCAATATATACGATATTGAAGAAGATCCTGAGACTAAGAGATTCCAAGAATATGTGCAGAGCCGTATAAAACGCGGAGAAATTGACCCAACTCGTATCTCTTATCCCACACTTATTCCCAAAGGTCCGCTCTCCACACTCTTTGAGTCCACTCGATTGATCAGATTCCGCACTGTCAGCACTCCAACGATAGTCTGATATATAACCTCACCGCGGTTCAACTAAATTGACCACAAATCATGGATATTGACCACCGGATATCACGGACTCGGATTTTATCCCATATCCGTCTCCCGGTCCCAGAAAACGCTACAACTTTGATGATGATTGAATAAACCCGAAAATCCACTGCCTCCTATGTCGAAACAGAATTGAGGGAAAACAAGAACCTTATGGGCCGAGGGAGAAGGGGGGAGGGCGAGGAAATAAGGCCGTGGTAACAGAGTCATCAAGCCTGAGAAACAATGTTAATCTATTTACTCCCTGACGTGGCTGTGGCTGTGGCGGTGGCTGTGGCTGTGGCTGTGGCTGTGGCTGTGGCTGGGCGAGTCTGTGAGGCAGGCTCACGAGACTCTAACGTTTCCTTTGGTATTATAGGTACGGGAGGGTGGCAAACACCGTAGTATTTTCTGCCCCCCGCTCTTCCCCCTCGCAGCTTCATCCCTCCTTTTATCAGCCTCATATTTCACCAACCAACGTCGTTTATAAACGCGGAGTAAGAAATTAACTTTTTCGCTAATTAACTCCCCAGAGTCACTAACGAACTGTGCAGTGGTTCGAAGACGACGGGTACATAACTTTACTACCTTTTTCTTTCTTAAATTTTTTCTAATTTTATTTTTCAGCGTTTTTTGAGTTACTGAAAATAGTTATTTCCAGTAATTTCAGTAATTTAACCAACGTTCAGCGATTTGAAGAATTTTAAAATGGTCTCATTCGATTTTCAGTAATTCTGGGCATTTGTACGTAATTGAAAATTGTTTGGGTGCAATTTTTTAAGATTCCAAGTTACATTTGAGGCGATTTTGAAACGACAATAATCGCACAAATGTTACAACGAAATTTCGAGAATTGAACAGCCCCTCGGAGCCCGTAGCGTTTGAATTAGCAAACTTTGTCTAAAACCCTGCTCCACCCGTGTCTCGCGGGTGTGCCTAATGATTCCGTAACAAGTACTTAGCAGTGGGGTACAAAATGCAGAGACAGAGAGCGATATTAACACGGGTTATCCCCTTCCTCCTGCTCTTATATATTCCAACCGGTCGTTTTGCTTGTAAATAATTCATCATATCTTCGCGGCAATTTGAGCACCGAGGTATTTCATTGGCATGATGATCATTGTCGTAAACGGTGGGAACAATGAACGTCGATGATGCGTCGTAGCGGGATAGGAAAAAACGGATATTGAGCGGCGAGACGATTTTTAACACCCCACAATTTTCTTCTCTAACGAGAAACTAGGGTCACACACACCCAGCACGTACGTAGAAGGAAAAGCAATTTCAATAAATTAACGTTTGCGGTAGTGAGGCGATGGCCACATCTGTCTCTCTCTCTCTTTCTCTATTTCTATGCAGAGGTGATTGAAGAAAATGTAAATGTAAATAATTTAAGTAATTTACAGTCATTGTCTCGTATCCTCTACCAGGCTACTAACCGATTGTCTCTATACAGTATGCGAGAAACCGCATTCTACAACACCAAGCGTGGGTAGGTGGGTCTCGATAACCGCAACGAGAAAACGTCACTTGCAAAATTTCAAGAAAGGTGACGGCACGGATAAAAGAATTAACCCAAGTCCTTCTCCTTTGGATACAAGCTGAGGATGTTTATTTCGCTCATTTTGGGTCCAATTTGGTCTTAAAATTCCCGAAATTGACCAAATGGCAGAGGTTTTTGTGAAAAACGACCCAGTAAATCGTAGAATCGGATAGATGAGGTGTGTATAGTGACGTCACGGATACAAAAATCTATTTGAGTCCTTCTCCTTTGGATACAAGCTGAGGATGTTCTTTCCGCTCATTTTGGGTCCAATTTGGTCCCGAAATTCCCAAAATTGACCAAATGGCAGAGGTTTTTGTGAAAAACGACCCAGTAAATCGTAGAATCGGATAGACGAGGTGTGTATAGTGACGTCACGGATACAAAAATCTATTTGAGTCCTTCTCCTTTGGATACAAGCTGGGGATGTTTATTTCGCTCATTTTGGGTCCGATTTGGTCTTGAAATTCCCAAAATTGACCAAATGGCAGAGGTTTTTGTGAAAAACGACCCAGTAAATCGTAGAATCGGATAGACGAGGTGTGTATAGTGACGTCACGGATACAAAAATCTATTTGAGTCCTTCTCCTTTGGATACAAGCTGAGGCTGTTCTTTTCGCTCATTTTTGGTCCAATTTGGTCCCGAAATTCCCAAAATTGACCAAATGGCAGAGGTTTTTGTGAAAAACGACCCAGTAAATCGTAGAATCGGATAGATGAGGTGTGTATAGTGACGTCACGGATACAAAAATCTATTTGAGTTCTTCTCCTTTGGATACAAGCTGAGGATGTTTATTTCGCTCATTTTGGGTCCAATTTGGTCCCGAAATTCCCAAAATTGACCAAATGGCAGAGGTTTTTGTGAAAAACGACCCAGTAAATCGTAGAATCGGATAGACGAGGTGTGTATAGTGACGTCACGGATACAAAAATCTATTTGAGTCCTTCTCCTTTGGATACAAGCTGGGGATGTTTATTTCGCTCATTTTGGGTCCGATTTGGTCTTGAAATTCCCAAAATTGACCAAATGGCAGAGGTTTTTGTGAAAAACGACCCAGTAAATCGTAGAATCGGATAGATGAGGTGTGTATAGTGACGTCACGGATACAAAAATCTATTTGAGTCCTTCTCCTTTGGATACAAGCTGAGGATGTTCTTTCCGCTCATTTTGGGTCCAATTTGGTCCCGAAATTCCCAAAATTGACCAAATGGCAGAGGTTTTTGTGAAAAACGACCCAGTAAATCGTAGAATCGGATAGACGAGGTGTGTATAGTGACGTCACGGATACAAAAATCTATTTGAGTCCTTCTCCTTTGGATACAAGCTGGGGATGTTTATTTCGCTCATTTTGGGTCCGATTTGGTCTTGAAATTCCCAAAATTGACCAAATGGCAGAGGTTTTTGTGAAAAACGACCCAGTAAATCGTAGAATCGGATAGATTATAGGCCCATCGTCTATCCGAATCATATTTTTGACGATAACTTTCGAATCACTGGACCGATTTCGGTGAAATTTTGCACACTGCATTTTATCGTTGGTAGTTCTGGCCTGATGTAAAATTCACTCGCAAATCGATGGTCATAGCTTGAAAGTCAATGGTCATACTGATAACATTACTGAAAATGCTTGAAAGTCTATCAAAGAAACTTGAAAAAAAAAACTTGAAAAATATTGCATGATGCATCAATTTTGAATAGTTGGTCATCATTTGAAATCGGTGGTCATCGCTGTAAAATCAATCAAAAACAATTCCTCGTATAGTTTCAGAACGGTTCTGAATCAATGATCATCGTATTAGACTGTATTTCAAAATTTCTCAAAAACATCTGATTGACGGATAAAATGACTCTAAAATCATTGATCGTCGTTTCAAATCATTAAAAATTTCTGAAAATATCTGAACAACTTATAAAATGACTTCAAAAGCGTCGCTCTCGTCCCTAGAAAATCATTCCTCCTCGTAGAACGACGATATCCTTCAAGTTCTGAATCGAACCTTCGCAGAAAGAGCGAGAGAGGCAGACGTGGATCGTCGCTATTATATATTCCGCAATAATCTATCCAATACATCACTCGGACTGAGTGTTGTAAATCACTTGACACGGATCGGGGGTTTCGTCTGGTCCAGATGTGACCGACCCGCGGGACGTTTTCGCTAATTTGTAACGCCCCCCCTCCTCCTTCCATCCGCCCCAACAATTCTTCATTTCGTAAGGGACGGAGGGAGAGAGACAGAGAAACAGACGGAAAGAGAGGAGGCGAGTCGTTTGGATATCGCAATTAAAGGTTGAACGTCACTTCACTTCACTTCACTTCACTTCGCTGACTTGAAGCGATTCGAGTGACTGACTGACTGTCTCCGGAATGACGTAGGTGATTGCGAACCGACGACGATACGTTCGCAATTTTCTTGAAGCGTTAGGCACGCCGTGCTGCGATGCAACGTTAAAAACCTGTAGGCAGGGTCGTAACTCGCTAATGGTTTATCACCGTTAGTCTTCGCACTTAGGACTTGCCCGCTGTCTACCTCGTCTCTCTCTTGTTGTACCTCATCCGCGCCGTACCATATCCCCATGCGCGACGATAAATATTCCCATCTCTTGTTAAAAAACAATAAACAAGAGAAAAAAGGAACCAAAAAGATATTGAAATCTTGAAAAATCACAATTTATCAATGATTTTTCTTTCTAGAAGATCGAAGTAATTGTCATTTCGATGATGTACATACATCGATTCAGATCAGGGAAATTAGTGAAATTCAAACGATTTCGTAGACAAGAACAAAAGGAACAAAATTGAATGAAAATTCTCTATGATTTCAATGATTTACCGATTTCCAAGGAATCAAACTGAAATTTCTACCCTCCGACATGAATATTTTCGGAAGATTAAACAGTTTTTTAATAATTTTTGTATTCTTGGTATACCTGAAGCTCAAGCGATAGGTGGCACCCCGCCACCCAAACGGGCGTCCAACGTGGTACCTGCGTCTTATCTGGTCTCACACGTGCCTCAGGGAATGATCACCTGCCCGGCGGGGTACCGCGAGTCTGTTTCGAAGCCTGAGGAGGCCAGCTGGGGCGGTCAGGTCGCGGACCGGACAAAGGTCAGCCGGGTCGTTGCACCCGCGGGTGAGTATCTCCCGGTTCTTAGAGCGAGAGAAAGAGAGACGGGGATAGTTAGGTTACGGTAGGTATTTTCCATCCCTGGATTGTAGCGAGGCATGAAATATCCTCGCGATTTTTACTCGCTCGTCGTTGCGGAGGTTTTCTCTGATCGATCGGTTGATTAGTGATTGGACATAGAGGAGCAAATTGTGCGATGGATCATTATCGTAATTCATAACGCGGTTTATTTTACGCAACTATGTGGATATGTGTGTATACATTTATGATAGCCGGGTGATGATTACGGTCGTCGAAGGGTAAGTGTGTCAATGTGGAAATCGCTTCGGGATCGTCGTTTGAGACGATATGTCATCAATTACACGCGGATGGATGGCGAAACTGAGAGCGATATTTCTTTTTTGTTTCTTGTTGTTCAGAAGTACACAGTTATTAGACAATTATAGTCGCTAATCAGTAGAACGACAAGTGAATGTGTGCTATAGCAATAACCCGGCTCCAACCGGGACACCCAAGGCGCGGGGGGATCGACGGCCACTCGGTACCACTGGACTCTTTATTGCCTCGAGTTTGTTCAGAGTTTTGC
Organism: Euura lappo; assembly: GCA_018257835.1. Taxonomy (NCBI): domain Eukaryota; kingdom Metazoa; phylum Arthropoda; class Insecta; order Hymenoptera; family Tenthredinidae; genus Euura; species Euura lappo. Next base: position 65,118 of record JAEUYN010001544.1, on the reverse strand, counting down.
AGAGCGGGATGGAAGAATCGGTTTGATTAGATCGCTTGTATCTCTCAAACGATCGATATGTCACGAAAAATAGTGGATACTGTTTTTGTAGAGAATTTCTTTAGCTTCAAAAGTAGTTCTCATCGTTCTTCACCTAGGAGCAAGCACGAGGAAGATATGGACAAAAATGAAGCACATAAGCAGTTAGTATCGAGTCTGAGCGATTGCTCCGATTATGTAGCCTGTATCTTCCAAACTGTTGATTAGTCGCGAAAAACTGACTTGACCTTTTTTGTAGAGAATTTAAAGAGCTTTGAAAGTGGTCTCGATCATTTTTCACCTAGGATGAACCGCGATCGAGAAGTCGAAGAAAAACGAGGCAAGTATGGATCACGAAGCCCTTACTTCAGACCGTGGTATCAAATGTCTGTATATCTTTCAAACGGTCGATTGGTCGTTGAAAACTGTCTGTACCATTTTTGTAGAGAATTGAAATAGCTTCAAAATTGGTCCCTATCGTTTTTCACCCAGGGGCAACCGGGAGCGAGATATCGACGAGAGTATAAAAATCGACGCGTACGAGTTTCGACCACGACTACCGTGTATTGAGAAAGAAATTTCTCGATACTCTCGATCGAAGCTCTCAATTTACGGAACCGGGGTTTCGTCCCGATTGACACCAACCGCGTGTCCGATCCTGACCACTTTACCCCGCCCTGACCCCGGTCAGGAAAAGTTAAACGACTCTCATTACGGAAATATTCCCGCCTCGCAAGGAGGATAGCCGATTTCGCAATCTTGTCTTTCCACTTCTGTATACGAGATTGGCAAATTTCTTCACGGCATGAGACCGATAAAAAAAAGACGGAATGCTACGTAACGATCTTCGAGCACGTGCTCGACGATCCGAGATGCAGATCATCCGTATTATAACCTGTTGCGAAAACTAGGCACGAGGAAGATTACACGGTGTGAAACGCGTTACACTTCACTCGACGAATCGACCATCCGATTTCCTCCGGAATGAGACGTGAAGCTTCGCCCTTAGCGGGGTTCCAGGTCCGGCAATTCGTTGACAAAGCTTCCATAGATCGCCGGCATTAAATTCCCTGGGTCCGAGGCCGAGTCCGAGTCCGAGGTTCCCGAAGGAAGGCAGAGCAGGCAGAGGCACGAGCCTTTGTAACAAAGGGCGATCTTATCTGGCACACGGATCAAAACGAGAACATGGCCCCGGCATAGTCGGCATATCCGACATACCTCGGGACCGGGCACGTGTATTGTGGGCGCCCCCCCGAGGCCCGGGCACATCGAGGTTATATATCGTACGACCGGTGGGCAGCTCCGGGTAAAAATCGCGTACCCCGTCCCGCAGGGGCTTCATGTTCGCCCGCAGGAGCCACCGTGTAACTTTGCGTATGAGGATAATTCCTGAATCGCATTATACGTCCAGGGTGAACATGCGCGTCATAGATCTCTTTGTCTCCGCGCTGTGGTCACATTTTTGGGAAACACTGTAGAAAAATGCCGTATCAGTAACCTGGACATAGCTAAAAACCGTTAGAATTACTTGGATGTAGCTGTAATCACTCGGTCATCGCTCTAAATTGACTGGAAATCGCTGTTTATTACTAGGTCATGGCCCAAAATCTGATGGTCGTTGCTTGAAATCGTCAGAAGTAAGAGAAGTTGCTAGAAATCAGTAGTACTAGCTTCGTCATGGTTCGCAATTACTTGGTCATCGATGTATATTGCTAGAAAATACTAGTAATAACTTGGTCATGGTTCAAAATCACGTGGTTATGGTTTAAAATCGATTGGTCATCACCTGAAACCGCCTTAAAGTTGTAAAAGTAGAAGAAATCGCTCAAAAATTACTAGTAATGACTTGGTCATGGTTCGAAATCACTTGATGATGATTGAAAATTGCTCGATACTACCAGTAATGACTTGACCAATCGATTTCAAACGATGACGATTACTTGAAATTGCTTATAAACACAAAAAATGGCTACAAATCACCAGTGATAACTTGGTCATTGTTAAAACTGCTAGAAACTATTGGAAATCGCTCAAAGATCACCAGTCATAACTTGATCATGAATCAGAATCACTTGATCATCGTTTAAAATCGATTGGTCATCACCTAAAATCGCCCAAAACTTGTAGACGTGGAACAAATTCATAGCAATCACTAGTAATAACTTGGTCATGGCTCGAAATTACTTGGTCATCACCTAAAATCGCCTAAAAGTAGTAAAACTCAAAGAAATTCATAGCAGTCGTGAATAATAACTTGGTCATGGTTCTAAATTACTTGCGCTCATCATTGAAAATTACTGGAAACAACTAGTTACAACTTCTTCATGATTCAAAATCGCTTCAAAGTAGAAGAAATCGCTGTCAATAATCACCAGTAATAACAACTTGGTCATGGCTCTGAATTACTAATGGTCAGTGTTTCGACATCCGATCATCAAGTTTGCGATCGAAATGACAGATCGACGATGTAACTGTCTTTGTCTTCCCTCTGAGTCCGTCACATCTACTTTCACTGGTCACCGTGTGTGCACAGAGAAGGTTACATGCCGCGTTATTGACCGAGTCGTGTTGCATAATCGGCCTGCCTACCTGCAGTCATTTCCTGTCCGATTTTTCGGATCTCGAAGGTAACGTGAGACGCGGGCTCTCTCGAACCTCGGGGCAGGCCAAATATTTGAGGAAAAGGTAAAAGACAAATATTTGTCATTTGCGGTTCCGCCGCGGAGCCGGGGACTCGATTCTCCACAATTCTGGTTCACAGTGTGCTCAGTTATACCAACTCGTAAATTTATATTTTCTTCCGATGGATTTGGACAGCCACACACCGTACTGCTAGGTGCGGCCCTCGAATCGTCCAGGTCCTACTATTTCACTCGTTCGATTGACGATGCAGTCAGAGTGTCGTTGAAAATGTCATCCCACCGCACGGTGGCTTTGGCTCTGGCTTGCGGTGAGCCAAACCGCACAAGGACCGCGGCTGCGGTCTCGTAATTCTTGCTCAAGCTGAACCAACTTAATTCCGAGTAACCCGCTCGAGCAAGTAGGCAGTCTGAATACCGCAAGCGGAAAACCGCGTGATTAATTGGATAATTAACAGCTGGAGGCAGAAGGAATGATTACGGAGGCTAATTGATTACGAAAAACAGGATTTGAAGCTTTTGGAGTGAAAAATTTGGCCGATAAGACATAAAATCGTTTTTTTCTGCGTCAATATTCACGTCACTTGTGTAAAAACGCTGTGACACAATTTGGGATACAAAACTGTAGCGGAAAAGGCGAAAAAAAATTTTTCAGGCACTCATTGGCAAGGCATGCCCCATATATACGAGGCATTCGTTGCCAATGATGGAAAAAGAATGCCAACCAGTCGCTAAAAATTCCGTTCAAATTCCCTCGAGTTTCTGGTCAAGTCGAGCTTCAGCAAAGCTGAATATGAGTTCAGAAAGAGTTAATGATTCACCGAAACGCTGAACTAGAGGTAGAAGCGGTAGGATGCGAGCTCGAGGCACGAAGTGCGCAGCATACGTTCGAGGGGAGCCCCCTTGGGTCCAGGGTCCGGGTACCGAGCACCGAGCACCAGGTCGGGCTGGGTTATTCTCGACTAGAAAATTATATCACAGGAGATCTGAGGGCATGAGCCATGAGCACGTTACGCGCATACCTAATGAGCCTCTGCGAGATGTGGTCTTATAAAACCTAGTGTGTACCGCGTCGGGGTTCGTGGACTGGCTGCAATTATGATAAAAACTAAACGCGACCGGATATAAAGAAACCTAATTGTTTCAGACGCCTCGCACTACGGTTTAACGCGACAATTGCCCGCCGCTTCTGCATATGGAGGGCGAGGGGCCGGCGGCAGCCTAGCTATTCTCTTCAATGCATAACGCTAATGCGCGCAGTCACCGTCGTGTTACTCCGCACTTGATGTGATGCACTCTGCGTAGACACTCGCCATACGCGATGAGTATTAAAGTAATAGCCACCTGCGAGGGGAAGACTATCTTTTTCTCCGTGGAGAAATCATTTTCACATCTTTATATTCTCAGTTTCTCACCATTTATGCTGAGAAACAGTAAAAATAATTACGATTCTCGGACTCCATGGATTGTATCTTTCAAACCGTTGATTGGTCGAGTAAAACGGACTGAACCTTTTTTGTAGAGAATTTTATTTGCTTCAAATAAAGTTTCCATCGTTCTTCATCTAGGAGCAAGCATGAGAAAGATATGGACAAAAATGAAGTATGCAAGCACTTAGTATCGAGTCTGTGCGATCGCTCCGACTATTTAGCTTGTATCTTCCAAACTGTTCATTGGTCGTGAAAAACTGACTGAACCTTTTTTGTAGAAAATTCGAAGAGCTTTGAAAGTGGTTCAGATCATTTTTCACCTAGGATGAACCGCGATCGAGATATCGGAGAAAAACGAGGCAAGTATGGATCATGAAGCCCTTACTTCAGACCGTGGTATCAAATGTCTGTGTATCTTTCAAACGGTCGATTGGTCGTTGAAAACTGTAATCACCATTTTTGTAGAGAATTTAAGGAGCTTCAAAATTGGTCCCTATCGTTTTCCACCCAGGAGCAACCGGGAGCGAGATATCGACGAGGGTATAAAAATCGACGCGGACGAGTTTCGACCACGACTACCGTGTATCGTTGAAAGAAATTTCTCGACATTCTCGATCGAAGCTCTCAATTCACGGAACCGGGGGTTTCTTCCCAATTGACACCAACCGCGTGTCCGACCCTGACCACTTTACCCCGCCCTGACCCCGGTCAGGAAAAGTTAAACGACTCTCATTACGGAAATATTCCCGCCTCGAAAGGAGGATAACCGATTCCGCAATCTTGTCTTCCCACTTCTGTACACGATATCGGCAAATTTCTTCAATACGAGTATCGAGAAACGCTAAAACATTCTTCGATGATTCTCAGCCCCGGTATCTCCGCATATTTTCTCCCATATTTTATATTCACGGTATGCCGCACCGCGTGTGCACGTATGGCGGAAAAAAAGGACGCCGCGCATAGTGCATCGCATGGCAGCAGGAGTCCAGCGTCCAACCCCGTGTACCGCGATGCCTAAGTGAGCCGCGGTAATGGCAGAAATTTACGGTATAATTGTTCTATAATAATATCCCCAGCTCCGTGGACGGCCTACGCGCCGGACCAGGTGCCATGTGGCTGTGGTAACCGACCCAACGGGTGCCTATGTCTCTTCCTGATTTTTTTCACATTTCACCTTCCGGTCATCCTTCAAGACCATCTCAAATCACTTTTGCATCCTTCAAAATCGCTTGAAGTTACTTGGCCAACCCTCAAAATCACTTGAAATTACTTGGTCATCCTTCAAGATCGTCTCAAGTCACTTTTTCATCCTTCAAAATCGCTTAAAATTACTTGGTCAGCCCTCAAAATCACTTGAAATTACTTGGTCATTCTTCAAGATCGTCTCCAATTACTTGGTCAGCCCTCAAAATCACTTGAAATTACTTGGTCATTCTTCAAGATCGTCTCCAATTACTTGGTCAGCTCTCAAAATCACTTGAAATTACTTGGTCATCCTTCAAGATCGTCTCCAATTACTTGGTCAGCCCTCTCAAAATCATTCTTCAAGATCGTCTCCAATTACTTGGTCAGCTCTCAAAATCACTTGAAATTACTTAGTCATCCTTCAAGATCGTCTCAAATCACTTTTCCATCCTTCAAGATCGTCTCCACTTACTTGGTCAGCCCTCAAAATCACTTGAAATTACTTGGTCATTCTTCAAGATCGTCTCCAATTACTTGGTCAGCTCTCAAAATCACTTGAAATTACTTGGTCATCCTACAAGATCGTCTCCAATTACTTGGTCAGCCCTCAAAATCACTTGAAATTACTTGGTCATCCTACAAGATCGTCTCCAATTACTTGGTCAGCCCTCAAAATCACTTGAAATTACTTGGTCATCCTTCAAGATCGTCTCCAATTACTTGGTCAGCCCTCAAAATCACTTGAAATTACTTGGAAATTAAGCTATCCTTCAAGATTGTCTCAAATCACTTTTCCATCCTTAAAAATCGCTTAAAATTACTTGGTCAGCCCTCAAAATCACTTGAAATTACTTAGTCATCCTTCAAGATCGTCTCAAATCACTTTTCCATCCTTCAAGATCGTCTCCACTTACTTGGTCAGCCCTCAAAATCACTTGAAATTACTTGGTCATTCTTCAAGATCGTCTCCAATTACTTGGTCAGCTCTCAAAATCACTTGAAATTACTTGGTCATCCTACAAGATCGTCTCCAATTACTTGGTCAGCCCTCAAAATCACTTGAAATTACTTGGTCATCCTTCAAGATCGTCTCCAATTACTTGGTCAGCTCTCAAAATCACTTGAAATTACTTGGTCATCCTACAAGATCGTCTCCAATTACTTGGTCAGCCCTCAAAATCACTTGAAATTACTTGGTCATCCTTCAAGATCGTCTCCAATTACTTGGTCAGCCCTCAAAATCACTTGAAATTACTTGGTTATCCTTCAAGATTGTCTCAAATCACTTTTCCATCCTTAAAAATCGCTTAAAATGACTTGGTCAGCCCTCAAAATCACTTGAAATTACTTTTCACATTTTTTCTTCCCTCCTGTGTCCGAGTTTTAATGGTAACAATGATTCGAGTGATCGAACGACTCTATCAAGGATTTGGTGTCCGAGACGCGCCGCCCTTTTTCCTGCTCCCTTAGGTGGCGTCTTCGTTTTCCTCTTTCTTCTTTCTTCATAGGATATAAGCACCGCGGCAGAGTGCAACGCGGTACAATTTAACATGACGGACGGATGATTTACGTCGTATGTATGAAGACACGCTCGTGAGCAGTGTGCGTGTACACAGCGCGTGGATACGTCGCACGAGCCCGACTCGGACAAAAGAAAGGACGCACAAAACTCGCGTGCGATAAGGTAGCTCAGATAGACGGCTCAACGTCTAACAACGGCGTCGTGTAGTGACCGCGGGGATCGTGAGAGAATTCACACAAAAAGGTGTTTTCCCCACTTCGCCTCACTATCACATACTCGATAAATATAAAAGACTCTCGAAATTATTTTTTTATGAACGTCAAATCGAAAATTTAATCAACTTATCGCTTGGTCATCACTTAAAATCGACTCAGATCGGTAGAAATTTCTAGAAGTTACTAGAAATAACTTGGTCATCGCTCAAAATTTATTGGTCATCCCTTCTAATCACTTGGGAGTGGTAAAAATTGCTAGAAATCACGAGTAATAACTCGGTCATAGTTAAAAATAGCTAGAAGTTACTAGTTATGACTTGTTAATCACTGAAATTACTTGGTCAGGCCTCAAAATCGCTTAATCATGACCTGAAGTCGCTAATAATTGGTGGAAATTGGTAGCAATAACTTGGTCACGGTCCAGAAAGCGCTGGATATTGCAAGAAATTACTGGTCATGGCTATAATTACTTGATCCATTGCTAAAATTACTCGGTCGTTCTTTAAGATCGCTTAAAATTACTTGGTCAACCCTTAGAATTGCTTAAAATTACTTGAAAATTACTTGGTCATGAATAATTACTAGTAATATAACTCGGTCATAACTAGAAACTTCTCTGAATTGATAAAAAATCACCAACCAATAACTGGGTCATGGTAAAAAATGGTTAAAAACTACCAATTCTTCGCTAAAAAAAATTGTTCCAAATAACTCGGTCATCGATTTCGACTGATCCATCTGATATTCTGCTATCTATGGATGCCGAAGTGATGCCTCACCAACTCACGTCGCGTTCCGTCATCGAGCCGTGTGAGATTTTGTGTTCCTCTAGCGATCCTGCGGTGACAGTGAAAAATGTGTCTCAAGAATTTCGTCGGCTAGTTTGCTTTCTGGTTCTAGAACAGTGGCTAATCGTGTTTGGATGCTTCACGGAGTGAATCGCCGGAGTCTAAGACCCTCACGGAATGGTCGACGAGGAATTACACGGTCCTCCGCGGCCCCGGGTCGTCGACGATCCATCCTTTCCGCGCTGCGGTATTTAAAATGAGGTTTTATAGAAGAACAAAGACAAAAAAGAGGAAAAAATTCCCGATCCAATTATTGATTCCTACACCGGACTCTACGATCTCCATCGGCACCGGGCACACGGCTCAGTCAGTCTGCAGTCAGTCGGTTAATGTAATAGAATTTTAACTGCTTTCCTATAATGAATACTCAATGAACCCAAGAGCGGTTAACATTAACGTTTGCTACGGATTTAATTGAAAGCCAATTATTTACTAGGTGCGCCGTTTTAACGGCTCTTAAGCAAATCGCCACAATCTATCTCTTATCACCAACGTACTCGCTAAACGGGTAGTAAATTCTATATTCAATCAGTTTATCAGTCGTTTACCTGCACGTGAACGATTTCTAACTGTTTGTAACGATCTTGAAACGTGATCAAACGATTCGAAGCCATTACTAACTCATTGATAGTCATTTATATATCACATTATCCCTTTTTTTCCTCAGTATTCGTCGTTGTTACCATTTCTCAACATTTTTTTAAACAGTTTTTCAACATTTTTTCTACCATTCTCCAACATTATGCGATAATTTCGGATCTCGATGGATAAATTTCTAGTCGGAGAAGAACGAGAAGACTTTTGCCATTTCCCAGTCGCAAGATTACTGTTCGATCCAACTGGCGTCTCTCTTACGTCCCGTTGAGCAACGTGATTCTACCACGTACCCGGTAGAGGTACTCGCGGAATGTGCATCAACCATCTGTTTAATTGAGCTTAATGGACGGACATTAGAGCCAGCGCCTATGGTGTCGTGCGTTTAAACGTAACCGTCCCGTTTCACGTCGAGAATAAAAAATAACGGCAAATCAAAAAAAAACCGTGATTTCATGCGCAGGATATCATAAAAATAAAAATAGCTGACGTTTTCAACGGCACACATGTGAAGAACGTAAAGTTCCTAGTAACAAGATTTCACAATCAGTGAATATATATCCCGAGAAACTTTGAGCATAGAAAATCGTATCCATATCCCAGAAGGAGAGAACGGGCTTATCGAATCACCACGCAGAAAATTCACTATTCAAGACACTTTGAAGTTCTCAAAGATGCAGCCTGCATTCTCAATAGTTTTCAACCCACACTGGTCACATTCGGCTACTTCTATACTCTGTTTCGGTAATTTTATTCCGAAGAAAATTCAACTATTCTGCTTTCACTGATATCAAATGACGGTTGGAACCAGAGAGCCCCACGTTGGGCGCCAAAATGTGTAACATTCTACTAAATTCGTTCACTTTCTGATCGAAAATGTCGTCATAATCAATTCAATGTTCCATATTGCTCCCATCGAACTGTTTTTTTCTTCTTTATCTCCATCTGACCACTGGCCATTTGGGTTCTGGGGGTCTTGGCATTCGGCAGTAAGAAAAACAATCGTGAAGATGTAAGAGATGGGGGTGCGGTAAGGAGGCAGCGTGCACCGCAGCGCACTGTCCACAACGTCCCCCTCGATGCGGGTGCAACCGGAGAGTTATGGTTATGGCCAGTGAATATACCACGGAAAATAAAGAAGGGAAGGGTTCGGAATCGGGAGGAGGAGGGTGCGCTGTGGCTGCCGTGGATGTAACTTTATTGTGAACTTATCGCTGTCAGGATGCGAACACAATGCATGCGAGAGAAATCTCTTCGCGCCATCTGTTTATAGAATCTTTGTCGTCATTTCTTTTACCTTTGTTTGTTTGTTTGTTTGTTTGTTGTTGTTTTTCAGCAAACTACCATGCCTCCACTTCTCGAGAGAAAACTACGAAAATAACTAAGAAGGATTGGACTCACTGCCCCTGTACCTGGCTGGCGCCTTGTATATGGATATCGGTAAGCTACTATCTCCTCTCAAACATCTAGTGGTCCAGGAGCCTCGACATTATACCAATATGTAAACGAACCCAACCGCGACACTCGACTCTCGACGTGGAATACAGAAAAGGAGGTGGAAGACGAGGAGAAGATGGCAGAAGATGGAAGTCACTGTGAAATTCGATACAAAGTACTACAACTCACATCAGACAAAGTCTTGATGAACGAATCACTCGCGAAACTCTTGCGAAGAATCTTCATGATAAAGTTGCCAATATCCGTGGAAAAAATTTGTAAAAACTTGTTGTAGAATTTCAAGTACCATTTCAGTAAGATTTCACGATTTTAAGTAACGTCCAGTAATTTTGTAGAAGATCTCTAAGTAATTTTAGCAATTTTAAGTAACGTCCAGTAAATTCAAGTAATATTCCAAAATATCAGTTTTAAGTAACTAAAATAACTTTGAGGATCTCGTTAGGTTCTTGAAAATTGTCAAAAAAATGTTTTCCATGAATCAAATCACTCATGCGATTGATTACTAAAATCGAGGACGCACCGAAAAAAGTCCTAGTGCGGAAAGTCAAACTTCCGGCACTGTTTTCCGTGAGTTTTTGTTTTTCCTTGTTTCTACGAGGCATAAAAAATGAGGACATCGGGAAAAAGAATATCAACGCGGAAATATTTATGGTAGGGAAGTGGGAGCACCTGCTGGCCGGGTCGTCGACGCGTCCGGGACGGGAACCCCGGTCCTGGTTCCCCTAGGGTCCGGTCCGGGGGACAATTTTGTCATGGGAAACGGTAGCCCCTGGCGAAACCTCGGCCTCGCCGAATGCGGTAAAGTGGTTATGTGGTCAAGCCAAAGAAAACGAAGAAAATCGCCGGTAGTTAGTCCATTTCCGAAAAATTTGTCACGTTCGGTTTCAAATTTCCGTAAAATTAGTGCGGCAAGAGAGGAAGAAGAAAAACGCCCTGGGACTAATCGCTGCCCGAAAAATAATAACGGTGCGATTTATACGAGGCGTTCCCCCAAAATTTTAGTAATTTCATATAATTTTGTAAAGGATGATTTTTGACGATTTTCCATCATTTCAAAGTGATTTCGACAAATTTCTGAGTGATTTTGATTCTAAACCGGGTCGTAGAGCGCGTTTTGTTTCTCGAATTAATATAAGATGGGGTCGCATCTGCGGACCCGCGGTTATGACGAGAGAGTGGGTAACTTTAAAGTGGTAAACCCGCAGTGTTTATTTTTAGAGCCTTGATGGTTCTCTCTCTATCTTCGTAAAGTGGAACTCCTAATTGTTCTCGTTAGGCTCAGCATCTGTCTGAACTTCTGAACTCGGATGAGGATGACGTCACCCGATTCTCGAGGTTCTCGAGACACTCGCTTAAGATTTGAAAAAGATTGTCCAGCAGATGTTTTCGATATGGCATTTGCATTATTTTCTAGACTATCTTATTGATCTACAAATTTTAGAAAATCGCAGGTGATTCGATATACGGAAGAGAGATTAATTCTTGAGATTCGAGAATCCTTCGGAAATCGAGGGGATCGAATAAAATCGGTTCTTTATCGACGTTGTAAAATCCGAAAATTTTATTCAGATCGTGATCCAGCCGCTATCTCGGTCTGCCCTTTGTGTTTCAATGGTTTTTAAAACTGCATTTGGGATTCTGATTATCAGCGTTTCTGGGATAATTTGGGTATTTAGATTCGTTTATTGCATATTTATTCCCCCTATCAAGATTTCAGCTTCTTATATCTTTCGTCCTTTTTCCCCCCTTACTCTTGTTCACTTTGCTTTACGAATCTAATTCTCTCCTTATATTCTCAGCCTTCTGCTTCAATTACTGTTCGTCGTTCATTCCGAAATATTGACTCATTTCTTTTTTTCTGTCATTTTTTCGTGACCATCACAGACCATTACCTTGAATTTTGAGATTCTGACATGGGATTCGTGATCAGATACCCGAAATACTGGATCAAACCGATTTTCATTCAATTCGGGTCATTTTTTCGTCATTTTCTGTCACTTTTTGTCATTTTTTTCGTGATCATCACAGACTACCATCTTGAATTCTCAGATTCTAGCTTTAAATTCGTGATCAGATACCCAAAATATTGTGGAATACCAATTTTCATTCAATTCGGGTCATTTTCTGTCCTTTCCTGTCATTTATCGTCACTTTTTCGTGACCATCACAGACTGCGATCTTGAATTCCGATATTCTGACATCAGATTCGTGATCAGACCCCCAAAATACCGTAGGATATCAATTTTCGTTCCGATCGGACGATATTTGTGAAACTGTGCGGGAAAGCGAACTTCGCGCATGCGCAGATCGCGAATGGTCTACTTTCCGCACCAGAGCGCAAATACGCAGAATTTCGAGTCCTGAACACGAGCAACATTGAAAGAAAAAAAAACGACAATCGCGTCTTCTTTCCTTCCACGATTTCATATCTCCATTCCCACTTCCCAGTCAGGGAACAAGGGGCGAGAGTCCCTGCCGTCGCTCCCTTCGGATCGACATACGTGTCGCATAATGTTACGAGTAGGTCGAGAAACGTGGATGAATAGATTTGGCATAACCGCGTAAAGCCGGTCATACATACTCATGCCGCATATAAGGGAGAGAGAAAGAATCGCGTGTGGATATACGCACATGAAACGGATTTTCCATCAACGACCCCCGATTGACCATTTTCGGTTCTCGGCCAAAACCGAAACGGCCAGGGGGTAGGCACCCGGATTTCACTCACATCAAGGGAAACCCCGAGGTTTTTCGTCATGCCTTTATTACATGCAAGGGACAGACGAATATTGATTTTTTCTTTTTTGGACGATTCAGGACGCTGATTTTTCCCCAAATACCGTTTTGGGACCGTTTTCTGTTGCAGAGTCGCCGATCGTCCCGTGGTACCCCTTTTAGCCCCCCATTTATTCCCTCGTCACAGTCTCAGACACGTTTGTTACTCGTGTTTTGGGAGTGATATTAACGAGGGTTATGAACGCTGACGTCTTCAACGAAGCGTTAATTCAAAATGACCCAAAGAGAGAGAGGAAATCGTGCGGAGTCCGGTACTGGAATAATTTCAACCGAAAAATGACCGTTGGGGACAATTCTGACCCACTGAACCCAACCTGGACGGATTTTCTGACCACTTTGGCGCAGGGGGATATTAATGCAAAGATTTTTCAGGCAATTCTCATTGCAAATTCAAATCTAGAAGCACCAGTTTCTTTTTTTCAGACAAAATACGAAGATCTCAACGATTTGAGGTTATGTCATCGATTTTGATCGACGATATCTCGAGAACGAGTTACCGGATTTTGATCATCTTGGTCTCAATCGACGCAGTTTTTCTGAACTTGAAACTGACTAAATTTTGGTTCCGATCGGTTCAGCACTTTTCGAATTATTGGAACAAGAACATCCTCCAAGAAATCGAATCAAAATGACGATTTTTTGAAACCAAATCAACCGATTCGAATAAAAATTGATATCGCAAAGTTTTTTTGGTCTCTGATCAAGAATATCAAGTCAGATTTGCAAAATTTTCAAAATAGAAAGTTTTTGCGGGGTCGCTAAACAGGGAGATTGAAAAAATTTCACCGGTTTCATAAAGGCTCTACATTTTTTCTTTTTTTTTTCTTGTTGGTCTCGCTTTTGGGTTCGATGAATTCGAATATAGGGTGGATCTGTTTAATCGAATCAGTCCCATCTATCATCTCTGACCAGTGGACGGACCGCGACGACGTTGCATAATTCACCGTATCGATACTGCACAGGCTTAAACCCTGAATAATATAAAGAATAATCGGAATGCGGCTCAAAATCTCCTCTATACAAAAAAAGAAGAAGAAAAACCTCCGGGGGTCCAAAGTCCGAAATTCAAGTCACAGAAGCTATAAGCCTGTCTCAGAATTTGAAAGAAGGTAAAAAAGAAAGAAAAAAAATAGAGGATTTTTTCTGTTTTTCTGTACATTTTTTTTTTTAAATTTGTGCAAAATTTGACCAAGTATTTTGCAAAAACCCCAAGTAATTCATAAACGTGTCAATTTTTTATTTTTTTTTTTTTTTCTTAAAAATTCCTCGATATTTTGCAAAATTGCGAATAAAATTTCGTCTATTTTGACGAATGATTCAGAAAAGTTGATAAAACAAACAGTTTTGTCAGTTTGAACAAATGAGAATAAAAGAAGATTTAAGCTCCTCGTCCTTAAAAAGATAGCCGAAGCTTTATTTCATCCGCTATACTAGGTGCTAAACCCTGAAAAATGCGAATAACTACAAAAGCATTATCAGAACTGTAAAAGCTGCTCGTCCTCGTCCTCATCCTCATCCTCATCCTCGTCGAGCGAAGCGCGTTTCAGACGCGCAATTAACCGGCGAGCATATGCCTCAGGTTTCCAGTGGTCAGTCGAGGCCAGTGGCTATCATCGACCAGATAGCCGCCGCTTCGAGGATCGCGAGGAGGAGCTCGAGGACTGTGGTGTCGTGATTTTTGAGAACCCTGGGTCCCCGGGGTCCCGGCGTCCCGACGTCGAGTCACGACTCCCTTCGTCTCTCTCATCCCCTCGTAAAAACCTCAATGCATGTCAAAACGTTATATGACCAGGTTACTATTAAATATGTCAAAGCGTCTAAGTTTATTGCATATTGGCTATAGACTCGAAACTCGAACAGAGACCAGCCTTCACTTATTCCTCGGAGGAGTCGCCTTAACTTATATCGTAATTATACCGTTTCTCAAATTTATGATTTTTCAAACTGGAATACTTCAGGGTTTTCGATGATCCAGAGATTTTACACGGTTTGGCGATGATACTTGACCATTTTACCGACTACTTGATATTTTGCAATATACTTGTCGATCCTAGGACTTTTTCATCATCTCGAGATTTTTTTTCGCCGATTTTCAACGATTTAGCGACGATACTTGGCGGTTTTGCCAAATACTTGATCGGTATGACATATATTTAACGATTTTACATTAAGATTGAGACGATTTTGCAAATAACTCTTCAATTTTGTGAAATTCTTGACGATTTTTCTGCTTTTTGTTTAATACTTTGTAATCTATTCAACTGAATACTTGTCAACGTTGCTAATTACTGTTCAGAAAATCGTCAATTCTGAAATATTCCCGAAGAATTCTAAAACTATCAGGTTAAAAAATCGAGTGACGTTTATGGACGTTTATGATTTTTCAAACTGGAATACTTCAGGGTTTTCGATGATCCAGAGATTTTACACGGTTTGGCGATGATACTTGACCATTTTACCGACTACTTGATATTTTGCAATATACTTGTCGATCCTAGGACTTTTTCATCATCTCGAGATTTTTTTTCGCCGATTTTCAACGATTTAGCGACGATACTTGGCGGTTTTGCCAAATACTTGATCGGTATGACATATATTTAACGATTTTACATTAAGATTGAGACGATTTTGCAAATAACTCTTCAATTTTGTGAAATATTTGACGATTTTTATGCTTTGTGTTTAATACTTTGTAATCTACTCAACTGAATACTTGTCAACGTTGCTAATTACTGTTCAGAAAATCGTTAATTCTGAAATATTCCCGACGAATTCTAAAACCATCAGGCTAAAAAATTGACTGACGTTTATAGACGTTTATGATTTTTCAAACTGGAATACTTCAGGGTTTTCGATGATCCAGAGATTTTACACGGTTTGGCGATGATACTTGACGATTTTACCGACTACTTGATATTTTCCAAAATACTTGTCGATCATAGGACTTTTTGATCATCTAGAGATTTTTTTGCGATTTTCAACGATTTAGCGACGATACTTGGCGGTTTTGCCAAATACTTGATCGGTATGACATATATTTAACGATTTTACATTAAGATTGAGACGATTTTGCAAATAACTCTTCAATTTTGTGAAATATTTGACGATTTTTATGCTTTTTGTTTAATACTTTGTAATCTATTCAACTGAATACTTGTCAGCGTTGCTAATTACTGTTCAGAAAATCGTCAATTCTGAAATATTCCCGAAGAATTCTAAAACTATCAGGTTAAAAAATCGAGTGACGTTTATGGACGTTTATGATTTTTCAAACTGGAATACTTCAGGGTTTTCGATGATCCAGAGATTTTACACGGTTTGGCGATGATACTTGACGATTTTACCGACTACTTGATATTTTGCAAAATACTTGTCGATCATAGGACTTTTTCATCATCCCGAGATTTTTTTTTTGCGATTTTCAACGATTTAGCGACGATACTTGGCGGTTTTGCCAAATACTTGATCGGTATGACATATATTTAGCGATTTTACATTAAGATTGGAGAACGATTTGAAAATATTTCGCGGAATACTTGACGATTTTGCAAATAACTCTTCAATTTTGTAAAATATTTGACGATTTTTATGCTTTTTCTTTACACCCTAGGGTCCAAATCGCTTTTCAAATCGTTAAAGATCTTCCAAAAGCATCAGGTTAAAAAATTGAGTGACGTTTATAGACAGTCTCATTACTTTCTTCGACACGCGTGACAACGACGTTTTCATATCAACCGTGCGTATTGCTTTTTTTCCGTGATTACGCCTAATTCCTCTGGACCCATTGAGAGTAGTCAGCCTGTCTCTCTCTGTAGAACCAAAACAGTGCCACACAGTGCAGTGTTTCAATCTCCATAATGACCACGCGGGGTTCTTCCACGGTATGAGAGAGTCGTAACTAGAACCGTGTATGCCTACCCACCATCTCCATGCAGAATGCTAATAACAGTGATACAGAAAACGAGCGAACGAACGAACGAACGTAGGTACGACAAACCGATTCGCTCTGAGCACAAGAGAGAAAGAAAAAAAAAACGTACCGCTACTCATGACGTGCATAATACACACTTCTCTTCGTTTTCTTTTTTTGCTCTTGTTCTTGTTTCTTTCTTCTTCATCGCACAGCTAGTTCTATACAAGTCATCTCGCACTGTCGCTACCCTTACTACAACATTTTTGGACCAAGTTATCAGCAAAAGAGTGACTTGAGATTGTCGCTGACCATAACTTATCACAGGATCTTTTTTCCTCACTTTCCCTCATTCATATGATGAAGGATCGCTCTCAGAAGAAAATGAGACGTCGAGACACATGACAATGGATTTTTGAAAAAGTCCATTTTTCGAAGTTCCTTGGCACCGTAGCGTGTCGGGGTTGTGGGATCGGCGTAGATTTTCATCTCTCTGTGTATATGCATGTTTAGGTACACGAAGGTGTATGGAGGCGGTCGATATTATGAGTACCGTTAATAAATACGGGTTTCTCGACAACGATATCTTTACTTCTTGCGGTAGTTAGCGAAGCGTGGCTCTCTCTCTCTCTCGCCATAGAGATGCGATAGTCTACCAATTATTGTAATTTTATTATTTGCCCAAGCTGACGCGAGACCCGGAAGATACGTCTGGTATAAACCGAGCTGGGGATTCGATCGTGGGGAAAAAGGGTTAGGGGAGAAGATGCGTGCTGAGATGATCGTGATCGATGGTACATGACGAGGAATTCGTAACCAATATACTGGAATATGTGTATGCTTGCAAATCTGACTTCAGATTCGTGATCAGCGATACAAAAAACCATGTGGTACCAAATTTCATTCGAATTAGTTGATCCGTTCTCGAGATATCGTCAGTTTTACTGTATTTTTGTAGAATTTTGTTGTTTAACTAATTCAAAAAGTACTGAGCCGATCGAAGCGAAATTTGGATCAGTTCTAGGTTTCAAAAGAACGCGTCGATTGAGACCAAGATGATCGAAATCCGTGAATCCGTTCTCGAGATATCGAAGGTACAAAAATTGCACATAACTTTTGCACTTTGCTTTTTGCACTCTACTTTTAATTTTCTTTGGGATTCCAATGAATTCTTTTATTCTCTGAAAACAGATAAACTGGAAATTGAAAAACGAGAATATTGGACACAAACGTCTCCTAAACGAATGTATATTCGACGTCAACCGGATACAGAGTCTCTCGATCTCTTTTTCCACCCTCATCTACCGCCGGTACGTACCCCAGGGATTATTCCAGTCTATTCCTTATCTTACCCGTCTGTTTGCGCCCCGCTTTCAGGATACTAGGATACTAGGATATAGATACGCTCTCTAAGTGGACTTTTCATGTATATCTATATATATATATACGTACAGGGTGAATTCATATAACGATGAAACTGCAGTCTGAAGTTGGCTAAAATCGAGAAATGAGATTGTTAAACAATTCACAACGCGAATTCAACTGTCCAAAAGCTTGTTTCTCGGTTATAGCCAACTTCAGACTGTTCCACAGTGAATCTATCATCAATCGTCTCTAAAATGTCAATCATTGCAAAAAAAAATCAGAGATAAAAATCTCTAGTTCTGGGATTCGATGCGAGTTGTAAATTCATTCTAAACGATATAGATATAATGATGTAGGTACAGAGAAAAAACCGAGACCTTCTCTATTTCTCTGTTTCTACATTAACACACCGAGGATCGTAAAAACTTTTTTTCTCCTTTTTTACTGTCCTTCAAATACGTCGGGAAGCCTTGTGACACTCGAGACGCGCACGTGTTTCTCTACTCGGTTTCTTCAACCACGTTAAACGCGGCTTTGAGAACAAGCACAAATTTTTTTCTGTACTTGCATACCATTTTTTTTTTCTAAAAATCGAATCCCAATTGATTATCAATCAGACATTTCTGTGCAATAGAGGAAAGAAATAATTCCTCCTGATCGGCTGGCAGTAGAAAGCATAATTAATAGGGAACTAGAAAAAAATGCATGATGCTGAACAACGCAACAAAATGTTGTATCGTTGTTTTTGTTCGTTGAAAATTTCGTGAATGAAATAGTGAATAATAATATCGTGGTGTTCGTGTATATTGAAGAGGGAATATGAACGAGGGGTCAGCGGAAAAGAGATACACCCTGATGCCCTGTGAGTGAAGTAGAATACATGGATAGAACACACA
The DNA here is from genome assembly GCA_018257835.1 of Euura lappo. Lineage (NCBI taxonomy): Eukaryota > Metazoa > Arthropoda > Insecta > Hymenoptera > Tenthredinidae > Euura > Euura lappo. Next base: position 46,242 of record JAEUYN010001544.1, on the reverse strand, counting down.
TATTTAATAATGATGATGATAACAAAATGAGAGGAAAAAAAAGCGGCACAGTTTGTGAGCTACTACCTAATGGTGACGGTGAACGGGCAGACCGCTCGTCTACTGACCACTGGGTAGTGTGATGTGTGTAGTCTGTACCACATGAAAAGATACCGCGATCGCGAGGAGGAGAGTGCCATAGGGCTATCATATCGGGACCTTTATGCTCCGGAGGTGCCAGGGTCGACACCACTTGCCCGGAAGGTTGTCGGGTCCCCGATTACGAAGGGGGGACGCGACCTTGCCCAACTGTCGGAGATTTTTAAGACAATTTGACCAACAGTACGGTAGGACGTCGGGTCGAATTTATCTGTGACGCGAGAGCCTCGCTCTTGGAGGAAGGGTGCTCGGGGTCAGTTTTTCGATCATATCTCCGTAACCGGTGCCTATATCGACGAAACGGTCATTACAAAAAATGAAGATCGTCTAATTCCCCATCGAAAAGGTCCCATGCACTTTTCCTCTATGTTCATCGGTTGGGGAGTAATTCACTGGTGAATATTTGAAAAACTGTTCATCCTCGATCAGTTCCTCGTTTCTTGAATTTCGCGCGTCTTCGGTAACCGCGGAAAATAATCGAAAGAACCTGTTTCGGGATTGAAATTTCGATTTGTAGATCCTTTCCGGACTCTTTGCGCGATCGTCCCGAGACACGACGCGATTCGAGTGGATAAATTCGGGGAAACACTCCGGACGGAGAAGAAAAGACAGTTTTCTCGAAAATTCAGCGGTACGATACTCCTCAACCGTTGAACATAGGCGAAAAGTGTGTAGAATCTTTTCGATAGAGAATGTAACGATCTTCATTTTTTGTATCGACAATTGTATCGATAAAACGCTCGGTTATCGAGATATGAGCCAAAACCTGGTTTCAGGTAACAGATTCGGTTTCCATGCTCCAAGTCCGTGGATTTTGTAGCCTCTGCGTCTTCTCTCAAAGCATTTTAATATCTCGACTACACGAATGAGGGTACTGCATTGTTCGATCGTAAAAGAATGCGAGAGTAAAATAATGGTCGTTTGCTAGATAGATGGAGGTGGACCTCGGCCGCGGGTCCAGACTCGACTCGAGTCCAGTCGAGAGGAGCGGACCCGGTAAGACACCAACAATGTAAGTCATGCTATTTTATGGAGGACCCTCTGACCCGCGCTACTTGTAAACCGACTAAAGATTCAAAAATAACTACTGACCACTGAGCACGTATGGATATGCGGCGACCCCAGCCCTCCTTCAGCAACTGCCTAAGAAGCCTTTTCAACCTCCTGCGTCTCTTTGCTCACAGAGAAAAATTGAAAATACTGCCAAGTTCAAACCAAAATGCAAAAACCGTCTGATCACGAGTCACGTGCGAATGAGCATCCATCACCAGCCTGTCAACATGAAGCGATATGAAATTCATATCCATGCCCGCATGGATGCGCGTGATCGATCGTGGCGACGTCGAAACCCTCTGAGACCTCGCGGTTTCCAATCACTGACCGGATCCTGACTCGAAATTGTTCATTTTGTCCTCCGTCGAGGTTCTTTCTAGTCGTGCCCAAGGTGTATGGAGCGGGACGGTAGCCGGGGTCTAGGGTTACGAGGGACGTGTGCCTTCGGTATCGGATGTCGCGTCGCGGTCCAAGAGCCATCGACTCTCCTCTTTTGCGTCGGGGATAAAAATCCAGGTGAGCATCGAACCGACACATTGTGATAATCTGCCCCATCAGCACGATCGGAGTAAGGGCCTCTCAGAGCTGTGGTTAGAGGGCCCTCCTCCCGGCGATTACCTCTTATTCTTTTCCGTTCTTACAGATTTTTACGTCGACTGTGTCGACGAGGAACGAGGCCTCGAGTCTCTGATGATATGTGTGTTTATGTCTCTGCGACATTCAATGAAACAGCAAACGTGTAATCTCGCCTGGTGACACGGAGCCGCGTAATCATTGGCTTTGGAGACGTGTGGCGCTCCGGGGCATCGCCTCGATTCTGTTACCTGAAAACGTCCCACCCATCTTGGAGGAACGGTGCTGAGGAGCAGTTTTTTGACGATATCTCGATAACCGAGCATTTTATCGATACAATTGTCGATAGAAAAAATGAAGATCGTTCAATTCTCTATCGAAAAGGTCCTATGCACTTTTCGCCTATGTTCAACGGTTGAGGAGTATCGTAACGCTGCATGTTCGAGGAACTGATCGAGGACAAACAGTTTTTCAAATATTCACCAGTGAATTACTCCCCAACCGATGAACATGGAGGAAAAGTGCTCGGGACCTTTTCGATGGGGAATTAGACGATCTTCATTTTTTGTGATGACAGTTTCTTCGATATAGGCACCGGTTACGGAGATATGACCGAAAAACTGACCCCGATCACCCTTCCTCGAAGATCGAGGCTATATTGAAACTGAACTGTTGTTTGCAGGGTATGAGGACCACCTTGAAGTGTGTGATATTAGATACAACATCGCCTGTAAACGTACGTGAGAGAAAAAATAAAAAATAAATAACAGTATGTGAACATAACGAGAGGATTGTAAATAGTATTTGATGATTTACTGCAGGTTGTCAAGGCGTGACGATCCGCGACTCGAATTTGTTATGGTAATGAAGTCAGGTATTTGTGTCGTTTCTTTTTACACGCACACACTCCTCCCTCCTCTCCTCTTTTTTCATAACTCCTCGTATCTCTACGTACGTAAGCTCGCGTATTACATTCTTACGACTGTTTCTTCCACTGTTGATGATGACTGTCTGTTTTTTTCCCCCTCGTTCTTATTATCCTACTTTTTTAGTATCAACACCTTGAGGATCGAGTGTCACGTAATAAGTAATTAACTCCTATTGCCTCATGTCAGAGTCACAGTTCTTCCAACGAGGAGTCAAAAGTTTATTAAAAACGATATAAAAAAATAAAAAAATGATGATGATGATGATGATACTGTATTAATTATCTCGATGAAAATAACAAAACGCACCGTGTTGATACACCTCCAGCTCCGTGACGTCTTCGTGGCCTTAAAGTCCAACCCGTAATGATTCTTCGCATCGCATATCTGCGCATGCATCGATCGTTGTAAAGTATAATAATATCGTCGTATTTCACCAGGATGTGACTAGGATGGACAAATTCACTCGAGCGTGAAAGCATCGGATCGAAGTGTATGGTTGCAGGTTTCTGCCGCCTTGGTCGTTTTTTTTTTTTTTTTTTTATCGAGAACGAGGAAGTGGAGTGGATGCACTTTGAGATTTTTTTCACCGCAGAATTCCTCAAACGGAAACTTACTTGGCAGGAAATCATTTTTAATCGTTTGAAAATCGTTTGTCATTACTTGAAATTGCTTCAATCATTGGTCACTGATCAGTCGGTAATTAAATGTACTTGAAATTGGTCTGAAATCGCTGGTCATCGCTAAGAATTGCTCAAATTCATTCAATATTGCTCAAAATCATTTGGAATCGGTTGTCATTGATAGTAATTGCTCGACGTGACTCAATATTACTTGGAATCATCGTGAAATTGCTGGTCATCGGTTGGAAATTACTTGTATTCAATTCAATATCATTATTCATCGTTGATAATTGCTTGAAAAGGCTCAATATTGCTAGGATTCATCTTGAACGTCACTGGCCATCACTTAAAATTGCTTAGAATCACTCGATATTGCTTGAAGTAGTCTTAAAATCGCCAAACTTCACTCAAAATCCACTACAAATTACCTGACATCGATGGTCACCATTAAAAATGACTTAATTTCAATTCAAAATCATCAATCATTGCTTCGAAACCGTCTAAAAATCGCCGATCTTCGCTCCAAATGACTTGAATTGAATTCTAGATCGTTGTTCGTCGATAATGATTGCAAAAAATGGTTAAAATCGGCATCAAACCGTAGCTCAATGTCCAGTGGGCCGTCGAATCGATAGCGTCCGACGGTCTCCCGTCTCCACTCACGATTCTATTTTATCCCAAGTGTCTCGATACCCGCTCTTCATCATCGTCACCACATCTTCCTCTATCTCTCGTTTATCTTATCTAAACATTATCGAAGTGTTCCAGCTCGGGGTGGTTTTACAGTCGTGGTCCACGGTTCCGTGAAGAAAAAAGAAGAAAATCTCGAGAATAAAAAGGAGACCGCCCCTCGCGGTCAGTGTCTCTCTAGTTTCTCCAGTTTCTCTAGTTTCCAGTTTCCACTTGCTCCGAAGTTCGTAACACTAGATAAATCCTCGTTGGAGGAACGAGGCGAGTCGGACCAGAAGAAAAAACCAACATCCACCGTTCTAGTTTCGTCAGGGTCAAGAATCGATCATTCATAGGAGAATGCGAGAAAGAAAAACTGTGGACATGTGTGTATTTGGTCCACCTGCGACCATAGGACTGGAGACTCGAGTCCCTCCACCTATCGGGACTCTGGTCGTGACTTAAACTCGCCTAAAATAGGGAGACCAATAAATTTACCGCTATCTCGTCCCGGGTTAAACGCATTAAACCGCTCGGCGAGATAGCGAGCGGTCCCGTTTGTGTTCTATGAAGCTTTCCCTGCCCTGCCCTGCCCTGCCCCGCTTGTGCAGCTGAAACTGAACTTGAGACGGTGAGACGGTGAGACGGTGCTGAATGTCTCCTCTCAGTTCCTGCACTCGGAGGATTATCACGTAGTCCAGCGTTTTGGGACGAATTTCTGTTACTGTTCCCTCATTTTCGGTCCCCTCATTTAGCTACTCGATATGAGACACTCGCCAGACCGTTTTCTCAGCTCGTCTTGATGACTCTAACATCATTAGCAGAATTTTTATTTGTTGTTGAAAAAACAATATTTTGTTGCAGAAAGTACTGACTTTTTTTTTACTGTTGTTGCCTTGTAACAGACAATTTTGATTCATTCGCACAAAGAATTTTCCTATTTCGTTGCGTCAGAAACAAAATTCTGTTTTTTATCTTGCACAACACACACAAAATTTTGTTTTTCTGTTGTGTCACAAACAAATTTTTGTTCTTTTGTTGCATGACATGAATAATTGTGTTGCACACAAGATTTTGTTGTTTCAATTACGCTGTACACAAAATTTTGTTGTTTTTTTGTGTAAAGCACATACAATTTTGTTCTTTTGTTACATCACAAGCAAATTATTGTTGTTTCAATTGCGTTTCACACAAGATTTTGTTATTTTGTTGCATCAGATTCAAAATTTTGTTGTTTCAAACGAGTTGCACACAAAGATTTCGTTGTTTTAATTGCATTGCACACAAAATTTTGTTGTTTTGTTCAATCACACACAGAATCTTGTAGGTTCACTGCTTCAATTTTGTTGTTTTGTTTCACTGCATACAAAATTTCGTTCTTTGAACGCATCTCAAACATATTTCAGTATGTTTTGTTACATTGAAAGCACAACATATTGTCTCATCAAACAAAAGTTCTGCTGTATATTTTACCAAAAATTTTCTTCCATACAACACCAACAAAATAATTTTTGTTTTAAAGAGTCAGAATCTTGTTGCATCGCCCCTCTTCCCATCTCTTCTAGTCTACTCTACTCCTTCGGATTTTTAATTCTAATAAGTATATACAAAGTGCGGAAGAGCGGATAATGCGAGTAACAGACGGTGACGCGCCCCGCGTAAACCTCGCCAAGTAGAATATAGAATATATCAAGAAGGGGGAGGGGGAGGGGGAAGGCAAATTTCGTCAATTATTCAGCAATTAAGAAGCGATTATTTAGCATAGACACAAGGCTGCGGTTCCTTCGTTCGTTCGCTTCGCCTTACTTCGTTCGTTCATTCCGGCACCGCGTGTCACCGCGCTTCAAGTTACGCGGTAATAATATTTTAACGAACCTCGTAAACCGATTCCAAGTATCCCTTATTTTCTCCTACTTATACATACACAAATACATAGAAGCCAGAAACTCGAACTCTACGGACTTTCTAAATCTAAACACAAGATTTTGTTGTTCTTTTTTTTTTGCGTAACACGCACAAAAGTTTGTTATTTTGTTGCGTCACAATCAAAATTTTGTTGTTTTAATTGCGTTGCACACAAGATTTTGTTGTTTTTCTGCGTAACGCGCACAAAATTTTGTTGTTTGTTGTATCACAAACAACATTTTGTTGTTTTAATTGCGTCACAAACAAAATTTCGTTGCTTCGTTGCATTACACACAAGATTTTGTTGTTTTTTCGCGTAACGCGTACCAAATTTTGTCCTTTTGTTGCGTCACAAACAAAATATTTTTGTTTTAATTGCGTTACGCACAAGATTTTGTTGTCTTTCTGCGTAACGCGCATAAAATTTTGTTCTTTTGTTGCCTCACAAACAAAATTTCGTTGTTTCGTTGCATTACACACAAGATTTTGTTGTTTTTTTGCGTAACGCGCACCAAATTTTGTCCATTTGTTGTGTCACAAACAACATTTTGTTGTTTTAATTGCATGACACACAAGATTTTGTTGTTTTTCTGCGTAACGCGCACAAAATTTTGTTCTTTTGTTGCGTCACAAACAACATTTTGTTGTTTTAATTGCGTCACAAACAAAATTTCGTTGTTTCGTTGCATTACACACAAGATTTTGTTGTTTTTTTGCGTAACGCGCACCAAATTTTGTCCATTTGTTGTGTCACAAACAACATTTTGTTGTTTTAATTGCATGACACACAAGATTTTGTTGTTTTTCTGCGTAACGCGCACAAAATTTTGTCCTTTTGTTGCGTCACAAACAAAATATTTTTGTTTTAATTGCGTTGCGCACAAGATTTTGTTGTTTTTCTGCGTAACGCGCATAAAATTTTGTTCTTTTGTTGCCTCACAAGCAAAATTTCGTTGTTTCGTTGCATTACACACAAGATTTTGTTGTTTTTTTGCGTAACGCGCACCAAATTTTGTCCATTTGTTGTGTCACAAACAACATTTTGTTGTTTTAATTGCATTACACACAAGATTTTGTTGTTTTTCTGCGTAACGCGCACAAAATTTTGTTCTTTTGTTGCGTCACAAATAAAATTTTGTTGTTTTAATTGCGTTGCACAGAAATCCTCCTATTTTTTTGCTGCTCCTCGAGCAACGGTATAAACTTTGTACCTATATTCACTTTGTGAAATATCCCTAACTCATTGTCAGCTCTACGCATCGATGCAGTTCCTGTACTCGACACGAATAACCACTTTGCGAATGTTGAATGCAAGAACGGGATAAAATTTTTGTTTTTGTTGTTTTGTGTGACACGAATCTAATTCACGCCTCTGGGTCGTTGGCTTCTCGCAATCAACACCGCAGATGTGATATTATTCAACTGCAGCCACAACCATCGTGGTTTATTACCAGCTGATTAATCGACCGACGAGACGGACGACGCTGACGATGGGTTATCAACACCGTCGTTCGCGTACCGTGGTCAGAATAATTAATACAATTTTTTGACGATTCCTATTTTTTTTTTTTTTTTTTGTGACTTTGGAGAATTTTCAAAAATCAAATTTTCCCATTTCTTCGTTAAATTAAATTAGAAGAAAAAAATTAGAAGGTAGAAATTATTCCGAGAAGGCCAGATTAAATCTTTTCACTCTTCTAGGAGCCCACCGAATACCGCGAAGCAGTGTTTAATAACCCAAGGAATAACGTATCCCACGAAATAACGTAAAACCTGCACAACATCCCCTTTGACAAACTTCGAGAGACCCGCGAAGCTCGCGGATGAGGCATTAAGAAAAGATCAAGAGAACCAGAAACTAAAAATATTATTTCGCGTTGTTGCTGATCGCAAAAAAATTCTTCCCAGTAGCCCAAGAGACACTGTAAAACTATTTTCGAGACCAATTAATTCCATGGTGGCAATTACTTCACTGAAATGAAATTGGCGAGTAGCTTTCCACTCTGAAGTCAGCTGTACAACCTGGTTTGAAATCAGTTGAAATCCCGGCGATTCGCGATCACGAATCGACTCCTGCACCCGTGTGATGCATGCAATGCACTCTTTCTCTCTCTCTCTCTCTCTCTCTCACCCGGTATTCCACAAATTCGGCAATATCCTCGGAGTCCTCGTGACGACAAATTAGCGTTAATCCCCAGTCGTTAGCGAGATTGATGTCCGGATTTCACTTAGTTTCCCCTCCCCGCCTCGGTGTAATGAAGTGGGCCGGAGCTCCGACGACCGGGTAAAATATATCCGACGAGATGAGGACCCGCGGCCCCAGAGATCCAATCCCCGAGTCCACCGGGTGGATTACTTGCTTGACCACAGGACCTTTTCTCATCAGTCGAGCAAACTTGAGAGTCCCCTCGGATCGAGGGATGAAATTTTGCCCGCTTCTTTTATCTCAACTTTCCTCCGTTGTTTTTAGTTCTTATTGCGATGAGATGGAGGCCCGCGAGAGGAGGAGGAGGAGGGAGGCAGCGCTAAAGAGGCAATTATAAAACTAACCAGGGGAGAAGGCGGCGCGTCGATCTTCGGGTCGTAAAACCCCTCGTCCTCGTCCTCGTCCTCGCTGACGCTGAACGGGACGCAACGATACCCGTATAAGTTAAAGGGTTTAAGATTCTGCTGCCCCCGAGGCACCGTGTCATCGGTTCGCCAAGCCGAAAACCGTGCCGAACTCGAATGAGATCTGCGGACACAATCGAGACGAGAAGTCAGAGGCGAGGGAGGCTACGGAGTCGATTTTTTACACTAGAGATAACAGAGTATGGAAAAACAGAATCTATCTTCGATCTTGAAGATTTTCACGCAACCATCTTCTTCGTCGTTTGTAATCTCTGGAAGTCTTCGAGTATCATTGAGATATCGGTTGGCAAATCTGTGAGGTTCGTTCGCCAACAACCAACAAGCATCGCTTCCTTGCGCGCGGGTCAAAGTAGTTAATGAAATTAAACGACCGGCTGTCTATGCTAATTCTCAAATTACGCATGACAATAATACGACTGTATTAGTAGTTTTTTTTTTTAATTTTTTTGCTCGCTGTTCCGAGTCGTCCGCGCGTCTGCACTATGAACCCGATCGTAAAAATCACAAATTATCGTTCGCATCCTGTCATACAACCGATAACCGCACGGTTTGGTTATATTTGCAGTCGCAAGCAGCTGTATGCAAATTTATAACTATATACCATTTTTCTTCAAATATATACATCCAGTAGTTAACAGATGCTTGTCTTAATGATAACAATAATGATAATGGGAACAATATTGCTGACATATTTGCTGACCCTATGCCAAGTATACAAGGTGGAAAATAAAACGTTCTAAACGTCGAATGAACCAAATTGAGCAGATGAGAGATCCGGGGAATCGATAAGGGAAAACCCTAACCACCACAAAAAAAAAAAACTGATAGTAATGATAAATCCCCTGAGGGAATTCGCATTTTCTAACGATACGTGATTGGACGAAGCCCCAATTTCTCTCTCCCTGCTACTATTTATCCATTCTTCATTCTTCATTCATCCAGCCTCTGCAAGCCTGTATGTATATGATCGTACGCATCGAACAATGAAAACCACCACGTGCTGCGTCTCGTGTTCCCAAAAGAGTGAAAAACGAACAGAACAAAAAAAAAAGGTGAGCTTGCATCGATGATGGTGAAAATAAGCTTCTGTGGTATCCTCGAAAGCATTGTGACTGACTTGGGTATAAAAGAGACACGAATAATAAAAGAAACAAACAAAAAAGTAGTCTATACCGGATCGATCAATTCTCACCGCACGGTATTTAAAAAGTATCGATATAATCGAGAACAGGCGAGAGATAAAAAAAAAATGTATAGATCAAGTATCGTGATTCGAATATAACGGTTTTTTTTTAAGACTTATTCGGTCACATTAAATGACTCGGGTCGATTACACTTTATACTTATGGTTAGATTGATGCTATAGCATGGAAAGAGATTTTTAGTAGTTTATATAATATTTAGTAGTTTTAGTAAATTTTAGTAGAACTGAAAAAAAATGACTTCTTTCACGAATTACTTGCTCATTAAAATTTACCATAACGATCATGTAATGTTTCTTTGAGTCAAAGATATTCGTGGATTGAAAAATCTAGTAGCACTATAGTAATCAGTTATAGTGGCTCGGAGCTAGTATCTACTATTCAATATCCGGAATCCAGTATCTAGTGTCCAATACTCGGGTTTTAGTATTTAAAACTCGGAATCTAGTATTTAATACTCGGATTCTAGTATTTAATACTCGGAATATTGTATCTAATACTTAGTACTCGGAATCTCGTATTTAAAACTCGGAATCTAGTATTTAATACTCGGATTATAGTATTTAATACTCGGAATATTGTATCTAATACTTAGTACTCGGAATCTCGTATTTAAAACTCGGAATCTAGTATTTAATACTCGGATTCTAGTATTTAATACTCGGATCATAATATTTAATACTCGGATTATAGTATTTGATACTCGGAATATTGTATCTAATACTTAGTACTCGGAATATCGTATTTAAAACTCGGAATCTAGTATTTAATACTCGGATTCTAGTATTTAATACTCGGATTATAGTATTTAATACTCGGAATATTGTATCTAATACTCGGAATATTGTATCTAATACTTAGTACTCGGAATCTCGTGTTTAAAACTCGGAATCTAGTATTTGATACTCGAATTCTAGTATTTAATACTCGGATTATAATATTTAAAACTCGGGATCTAGTATTTAATACTCGGATTATAGTATTTAATACTCGGAATATTGTATCTAATACTTAGTACTCGGAATCTCGTATTTAAAACTCGGAATATAGTATCTAATACTCGGATTCTAGTATTTAATACTCGGATTATAGTATTTAAAACTCGGAATCTAGTATTTAATACTCGGATTATAGTATTTAAAACTCGGAATCTATTATTTGATACTCGAATTCTAGTATTTAAAACTAAAAAAATCAAAATAAGACAAGAATCAATGACAAATCCGACCAATTATCGTGACAATATTCAGTCAAAACTGGAGCAAGTGAGTGAAATAATTTCATTTCTCCGTTTTTCGACACGGTATAGATATATTCTATATTCTATATCCGAACATCAAACGTGACGTATCGGGGCGTTTGGTAATTCGTCCGGTAACCGAGATCGCTGATTAAAATGTTAATCATTGGATTTTATTTCGATGCCACAGAGCTCTCTTTCAATACTCTTTCATCCCTGGTTCTCGGTGGGATGGTGGGTCGAGTCCTCTTTGTTGGTTCGAGGGGTACCAACTATACCAGAACCGCGTGTTATACCCCCGGTCAGGAGAACCGGGCCTACCTACTACACGGTCTCCGGTTACCTCGCGGATTAATTATGAGGGGAATAGATCAAAAGAGCATGCGACCACAAAGCGACGTGTGAGGGGTAGGCTGGCTCCGGTGGTGCACCAGAAAATTGATTTATTCGCTTCTCAATTATTTCCACGTTTTTTTTTTGTTTCGTTTTTTGTTTCAGACACTCATCATTCGCAAGGTCTTCCAGAGGTCGAATTATCGCACTTATATATTCCAACGCGCCACTTTCGATGATACGAGCTTATATTCGCACTGTTATCAGAGACTCGAGCGATTGTCCTTGACTCTTCGGGTTATCTGACGACGTGTTCTACTGGGGCAAAAAATGATCCCCTCTTCTTATGTCACTTGGGATTATTTTAAAGAAATTTTTTAATAGCTACTATCGAACTTTTTAATCAACCCGACGTGGACGACGAGCTTTCTCGGATTTTGCGTTATTAATTAGCATAGTACGATGCGTTATAATTAGGCGACCGCGGTACGACGCGCGGTAATCAGATAGGAGAATTGTGGGGTGGTTAGGATATTTCAATCTATGTATATGTATACCCTTCTGGTCGTCCCCTAGACGGCAATTAATTAATCTCCTTGACGTAATATGCAGATAGAAATTCACCTTCACCCCCAGATCGGATCGGGTTGGCTCGGTAAGGTGTCCCTTTATCTATCTATCTATCAAGACCGAGATTCGGTACAGAGGTATTATTAGGATTGATTATTTTATGGGACTCGGGGAATTAGACATTGTCGAACAAATTACGGCTCTCAAGTATTCATCAAATTTTCTGTACGGCTCCCAGATCTGATTGATTGAATGACAAATTCAGAAGTGTCGTTAAGAATTTTTACGGCTCACAAGTATTTTATCAACCATTTATACGGCTCGCAAGTATTTTTGCCAAATTTATACGGCTCACAAGTATTTTTTCAACCATTTATACGGCTCACAAGTATTTTTACAACAATTTATACGGCTCACAAGTATTTTTGACAAATTTATACGACTCGCAAGTATTTTTTCAACCATTTATACGGCTCACAAGTAATTTTTCAACAATTTATACGGCTCACAAGTATTTTTTCAACAATTTATACGGCTCACAAGTATTTTTGACAAATTTATACGGCTCGCAAGTGTTTTTGACAAATTTATACGGCTCACAAGTATTTTTTAACAAATTTATACGGCTCCAAAGTATTTTTTCAACAATTTATACGGCTCTCAAGTATTTTTTCAACAATTTATACGGCTCACAAGTATTTTTTCAACAAGTTATACGGCTCACAAGTATCTCAAGATTCCTATAATTCCCCATTCAAATAAAGCTGAGGGCGCGAGTATTTTCAAGAATACTGACGGCTCCGTAGTTTCAAGTATGACAGAAGTTAGTATATTCAATACTTAATTACGGCTTCCACGTATCTTTGGAAAATATTAGCTTCGAAGAAAACCGTAAGTATTTTCAAGAATGTTTAAGGTTTCCAGTATTCAAGTATTCCCACGAAAATTTATATTCTGTTCATCGATTTACGGCTCTCAAGTATTTTCAGGGAATATTTTCTTTTTAGAGTCGTAAATATTTTCGAAAATACTCGACGACGCTGGAATATTTCTAGAAAAAAGCTTCTCGTCTCACGGTCTTCTGAGATAATAACTATACAGTTCGAATTGGCAATTCCGTTGGCACTTAGCAGCGGACCAATCCTGTCGTTGATTAGTAATATTGTGGCCTGATGAACCGAGGGGGGAAGGGCCTCGCTAACTTGTAGTCGAGTGAGAGATGAGACCGTAACCTCGTTAACGTCCAGGGCACCGACTACCCCGAACTATGACTATAACAGCCAAACGCCATCAGCGTCTAGTTTCCTCGGTGGCTTGAGATCAGGATATTGTCATTGAATTAATAATAACCACTTTGGCAAAGTCCCTCTCTCTCTCTGTCTCTTCCCTCGCCCAAAGAGGCCAAGAAAAGTAATTTTACGCCATCAATATAACAAAAAAAAAGTTATAAACATGTTTCATCTACTGTCCGAGAATTATTTTAGCCTCTTTATCGCTTCGTGATATTTCATCATTAAAAGCTAGCTAGCTGGCTGCTTCTTCTCTCCGATCAGCTGTGTGGGAGAGCTTAAGGTCCAACAAGATAAGCTTATCTCGCTCATACCGCCGCTGATGATGCGGCTACTCTTGTTAAAAATTCAAAGAACCAATGAAGGAATGATCAGAAACGTTGGAAAACTGTTTCTGAAGAATTGAAACCGGAAGCCACAGTCGGGGACTTTGAATTTTGCAATAATTCGGAAAAAGTTTTGAGTAACAATTTTCGTGAGATTGATAACGTTGTTAGTTTATTTTGAAGCACATCGAATGTGAAAAATTAAAGTTTTGCAAAAATGACTTCAGATTCGTGATCAGCGATACAAAAGACCTTGTGGTACCAAATTTCACTCGAATTAGTTGATCCGTTCTCAAGATATCGTCATTTTTATTGGATTTCGTAGAATTTTGTTATTCAAATAATTCAAAAAGTACTGAACCGATCGAAGCGGAAATTGAATCAGTTCTAGGTTTCGAAAAAAGGCGTCGATTGAGACCAAGATGGTCTAAATCCGCGCCCTCGTTCTCGAGATATCGAGGAGACAAGAATCGCACATAACCTCAAAACGTGAAAATCCAGTAAAAACTCTATTTCTAATTTTTGGGGTGCTTCCCCAATGCAATGATGAGAAACGTCGAAGATTCGAAACCGGGTGCGAGAATCGTTGAGGCTGCTGTTGGGACAGCGAGAATTGTAACCGGAGAACGGGGGGCAACTCTTTCAACGGGCATGGAGAGAATAATGGTGGCATGTGTTGTATCGAGGAATAATGATACCGCGTGGAGTAATGACTACGTGCGTGGAGCCGTGGGGGTGGTCTCGATTTAAAACCAGTACCGCAAGGGTTGGAAGGGACTGGCTGGTCTCGTGATTGCGGCTGACTTTTTCGCAGAGCGACAATGCTCTAATCAAATGTCATGAATCAGCTGCCCCCGTACTAGCTCGCATCTGCGTTTTGAATTTATAAATACGCCCTCAGGGTGCGCGACCTTTTTTCCTCGACGACGACGACGACGACGAGGAGGAGTAAGAAATCAGGGAGAAATATTCGATCTAAAATTCATCAACCCCTTAATTCGCGATTCGACGTCGCAACGAACACCGAGAGTCTTATTTTATACAAGATTTATATTTTTATTACGACGACGTTGATGTTACTGTTTGTGTTTCAGTTTCATTTTCTGACGATCACTATAATCATTCCGGCCTTGAGGTGATGATAATTCCGTTGATAAAGCTGAATGTAATTTCATTATTTTGATTTTTTTTCAAATTATTATTGTAATCGGACTGTCTTCGATATCACACGAGTTTAGTTCGTATTTTGTTGGGCAATATAATACTCGTGTTATGTTGACGATGCTGCATGTACAGACTGATCAGCCATATGTAGCGATAAGCAAGTTCTTTTTCTTCTTCTTTTTCTTTTTCCCACTGTACTGACGTCTTATTATTAGCTATTTGTTCATTAGACACTATATGAATACTGTCTTAGTTGAAAAATGATCGAACACATGTTTTTGTTGAGACTAGTATCATGGTATCTCGTCTTATTCACATCCACAGATTTATTTAGTATATCTAGTATCTATAGTTATGCTAGTAGCTGCATAATAATACAGTAAATTCATGGTATTCTAGTATCTGGTGATACTAGTATTCAACATTCCAGCATTTATTACCGGTAGTATCTAGTATTCAGTATCTAGTATCCAGTTATGCCAGTAGCTGCATAATAATACAGTAAATTCATGCGGTATTCTAGTATCTGGTGATACTAGTATTCAACATTCGAGCATCTATTATCGTTAGTATCTAGTATTCAGTATCTAGTATCCAGTTATGCTAGTTTCTGCATAGTGATGAGAATCAAGTATTCAGTATTTTAGTATCTAGTAGTTACGAAGTGATCTAGTATCCAGTATTCAGTATCTAATATGTATTATCTTTACTTTCATTGTACTGACGTCCTTGTTATTCGATTGTTCCATCGCATAGACAAATCTAGACTGTCTGATTGTTCTGATATCATCTAAATTATCGTCCAATAGACGTAGTACATTCGTTGTCAAATAAATTCGAAGGTGAGCAATGAAGTGTTTGAAAATAAAAGAAGTCCTTCACCCCTTTTCGCACCGTCTAGATGCATCCATACGTACAACTATTTGAAAGGAGATCTTGATGATGTTTACCATTCGGTGTGTTTGATTAACCGTGAGTAATCAACGTTTCGTTTTTCTCTCACGTAGACGAGGGATTTCGTTTTCTCCTATCCCATCTGGAAATCCTATTCCACCATGCAAATATAAGGTGTGTCTGTGGTAATGGCTGAGGAAAAATCCTCGTACACATGCGTTCCAGAAGTAAAATAGAGACAGGGCTTAACGATTTACTAGGAAGTGAAAAATCTCATTTTCTCTTTCTATCTTGACTTTCTTTTGACTCTTTCGGTCAGAGCCCAAAGGTATCCCGACTTACGAGACCTCGACCGCCCTTCGCATTGTCCGAAAAGGGCAGGCACCTAACGTCTACTAATGACTGCTTATTAATACCGGACACACCCACCTATCGCACCTACCTCTTCTCTTAACGCTAATGTATTTACGTGGCACGTCATTTGTTTGTCGATGGTCTCTTATTCTCCTCGATGGTTCATCGCGTTGATGATGATGATGCTTTTTTTCGTCCTCTTCGCTTTGACTATGAATATAGTATATATATGTGTATATATATATGTGTATATATGTGTGTGTACCCCTTGTCTTGTAATCTTGCCGACAATATTAAACCATCTACCCGCTATAGCCTCTTGGGACTCTATGGACGGAATTATAATAGGAAAAATAAAAATCTACCCAACCACGGATAGTTCCGTGTCAACGACTTGACCGTGTCAAAGCAAATTGATTCGTGATGTCAGTACTCTGTACTGTTGAACGGTGAACCTCTGATACCTAATTTTTTGTTCTTCTTCAAACTCCTTTATTCGATCCGTTGGAATGAAATTCGTAGCAGCCTGGGAAACTAGCTCAACTTTTCATATTCGATACTTCACGACAATCGTTTACAATAGGCACTAGATACTGGATACTAGATCACTTCATGATTACTAGATACTGAATACTAGATCACTTTATAAATATTAGAACCAAATACTAGATACTAGATACTAGATCGCTTCATAATTACTAGATACTAGATACTAGATCGTTTCACAATTTCTGAATACTAGATCACTTCATAATTACTAGATACTTGATACTAGATCGCTTCACAATTACTTAATACTAGATCGCTTCATAATTACTAGATACTAGATACTAGATCGCTTCACAATTACTGAATACTAGATCACTTCATAATTACTAGATACTGAATACTGGATCACTTCATAATTACTAGATACTGAAAACTAGATCGCTTCACAATTACTGAATACTAGATCGCTTCATAATTACTAGATACTAGATACTAGATACTAGATCGCTTCACAATTACTGAATACTAGATCGCTTAATACTGGATCACTTCATAATTACTAGATACTGAATACTAGATCGCTTCACAATTCTGAATACTAGATCTTCATAATTACTAGATATGATACTAGATATAGCTTCACAATTACTGAATACTAGATCACTTCAATTACTAGACACTGAATACTAGATCACTTCATAATTACTAGATACTTGATACTAGATCGCTTCACAATTACTTAATACTAGATCGCTTCATAATTACTAGATACTAGATACTAGATCGTTTCACAATTTCTGAATACTAGATCACTTCATAATTACTAGATACTTGATACTAGATCGCTTCACAATTACTTAATACTAGATCGCTTCATAATTACTAGATACTAGATACTAGATCGCTTCACAATTACTGAATACTAGATCACTTCATAATTACTAGATACTGAATACTGGATCACTTCATAATTACTAGATACTGAAAACTAGATCGCTTACTAGATCGCTTCAATAGATACTGAATACTAGATCGCTTCATAATTACTAGATACTAGATACTAGATACTAGATCGCTTCACAATTACTGAATACTAGATCGCTTCATAATTACTAGATACTAGATCGCTTCACAATTACTGAATACTAGATCACTTCATAATTACTAGATACTGAATACTAGATCGCTTCACAATTACTGAATACTAGATCGCTTCATAATTACTAGATACTGAATACTGGATCACTTCATAATTACTAGATACTGAATACTAGATCGCTTCACAATTACTGAATACTAGATCGCTTCATAATTACTAGATACTAGATACTAGATACTAGATCGCTTCACAATTACTGAATACTAGATCGCTTCATAATTACTAGATACTAGATACTAGATACTAGATCGCTTCACAATTTCTGAATACTAGATCGCTTCATAATACTAGATAGATCACTTCATGATTCTTAGATACTTGATACTAGATCAGCTTCACAATTACTTAATACTAGATCAAGCTGTAGTACTAGATACTAGATACTAGATACTAGATCGCTTCACAATTACTAGATATAGATCACTTCATAAGTACTAGACACTGAATACTGGATCACTTCATAATGTTACTAGATACTAGATACTAGATCGCTTCACAATTTCTGAATACTAGATCGCTTCATAATTACTAGATACTAGATACTAGATACTAGATCGCTTCACAATTTCTGAATACTACATCACTTCATAATTACTAGATACTGAATACTAGATCGCTTCACAATTACTGAATACTAGATCGCTTCATAATTACTAGATACTGAATACTGGATCACTTCATAATTACTAGATACTGAATACTAGATCGCTTCACAATTACTGAATACTAGATCGCTTCATAATTACTAGATACTAGATACTAGATCGCTTCACAATTACTGAATACTAGATCGCTTCATAATTACTAGACACTGAATACTGGATCACTTCATAATTACTAGATACTGAATACTAGATCGCTTCACAATTACTGAATACTCGATCACTTCATAATTACTAGATACTAGATACTAGATACTAGATCGCTTCACAATTACTGAATACTAGATCGCTTCATAATTACTAGATACTAGATACTAGATACTAGATCGCTTCACAATTACTGAATACTAGATCGCTTCATAATACTAGATACTAGATACTAGATCACTTCACAATTCTGAATACTAGATCACTTCATAATTACTAGATACTAGATACTAGATACTAGATCGCTTCACAATTTCTGAATACTAGATCACTTCATAATTACTAGATACTAGATACTAGATACTAGATCGCTTCACAATTACTGAATACTAGATCGCTTCATAATTACTAGATACTAGATCGCTTCACAATTACTGAATACTAGATCGCTTCATAATTACTAGATACTAGATACTAGATCGCTTCACAATTACTGAATACTAGATCGCTTCATAATTACTAGATACTAGATCGCTTCACAATTACTGAATACTAGATCGCTTCATAATTACTAGATACTAGATACTAGATCGCTTCACAATTACTGAATACTAGATCGCTTCATAATTACTAGATACTAGATTAACTAGATACTTATAGAAACTAAATACTGATAGAAAAGCTACTTTTCTCGTCTTTGATTTGTCTGCTTTGGCGAGCATCGGAAAAAATTCAAAAACTATCCTCAAATTGTATTCTAGTACAGATGTTACACTGGAGCGCCTATGTGGTTGACAATTTTTATGAAATTTGATTTCGTTTCGACGATTTTTGGGGAAACAGGAGACAGGACACGGGAAATTCGGTGGCGCATTACTTATACCTACGGCTGGGTAAACCGATGCACCAGGGGTTTTAGTCCGTCTGACCGGACCCCATGTATATAATATACCGAACCCCATAATTTTTCCACCACCACCATAGGGGTGGCCGGGATTTCGGGCAGCAAAAACCCCCTGACCAGTAGAACAAGGAGCCGGACCGGACCGCGCGACCCCTCGCCGATCGTTCGACACGGTTCATAAACGTTTTAAACAAAATTTTCTTCACCCAAAAATCCAAACTCTCAGGTTATATAACGCGAAGGGAGAGAGAAAATGGAAAGAAATAAGGGAGACGACCGAAAGCATATATAAGCTTGTTAATAACGAGATTCTGTCATCTCCCCTCCTCTTTAAGAATCCAAAAACCGCATGCGGTCAATTTTTGAATCACGATTCGTTTCTGCGGATTATTTCACAGCGTCTGCACATATGGGACAAAAAGAAAAAGGCAGACAGGCTTGGGAAACTGGAGAGAAAATAAAATCGGTATCTTAACTGGCTCGTAAAGTGGTGTTAAAAGAATTCCAGAAGGATTAGGAGCAGTCTGACGTAGACACCGTTATTGAGACTTAAGAATGTTATAAATTGAGACAGAAGTGGATATAATATATAGATTAGAGATAATTAACAGGGACGATAAATCAGTTATCGCCTTGTTAAATTCGATATTTAAGTACCTGGCGTTGAAATATGTCTGGAAGTTTTTACTGTCTCGAATTCCACATGATTCTTTATTTTTCAAGAGTGCTTGATCAGAGTTTGCTCCATTTGACGCGACAGTTTCAAGTCGTTATTACAGAAACGTAACTGCATCGTTTTTTATTGTACCTACCCTCCTATTTGTGACGATAATCGATCAACTAAATGGTTTCTTTTCGTTTCTTCAACGAGTAATTTTCATCATTTTTCGTTATCTGCGGTCGCAGCGAGTTACTCGAAAGCGCAGTCTCGCAGCGATTCGTTGCGGTGTTTCTACTTTGCTTCATATATTTTTTTTCTCTGTATATATACGCGTTTTACTCTCTCTCTCTCTCTCTCTCTATTTCTATTTCTTTTTCCCCCCTCAAAACGCATTAAACTAAGTTACGGTCGGTGGATTTTTAACGCGGTTATGGGCATTCGAAAGTTATTTATGGTCCTAGGAGTGACACACGATAGCAGAAAACGCGCTTATAATAAAAATGATAAAATAAAACAGAAAACAAGAACACTTAAAAAAAGAAAAAGACACGGTCGAGTTAGAACGTCAAACGATCATAAAAAAAAACCCGCACTTATTCCTCTCGGAAACATTATTCGGTATCTAGGATATAGATCATCGTTCGTGATCCTGGAAATCGTGGGAGTCAAGTAGTCGATAATTTTATGTTGCGGATATCTGCGTGCAGAAAACCCCCGAAGCAGGACCGAAACACCAGAAATCGTGTCCGAAAAGTCGAATTTATGGAGTCGATTCAAGAAAAACACATGTTCAAGGAACTGGTGCGAAAAGTAAAAAAGTAGAATATTGTAATTCCGACGTCAAATTCGAGATCAGAGGCCCAAAATACCGAAAGATACCGATTTTCATGCGAATTGGATTGTTTTTATATTTTTTGTCTCACAGTGCGGGAAGTGAAAAATAGGATATCGCAATTCCGACGTCAAATTCGAAGTTAGAGACCCAAAAGACTTAAGGATACCGATTTTCATTCGATTTGGATTATTTTTACGATTTTTGTTACACTTTTTGTCCCACAGTGCGGAAAGTAAAAACTGAAATACCGCAATTCTGACGTCAAATTCGAGATCAGCGGCCCAAAAGACTGAAGTATACCGATTTTCACGTAAATTGACAGATTTTTACGATTCTGATAACATTTTTCGTGAAACAGTGCGAAAAGGAAGAATTCTGCGCATGCGCAGTTCGCGAATCTGTCACTTTCCGCACTGTAGGCTTTTTTTCGTGCTTTCAGACTCTGAATCAACTCAACAACCTCAATCTTTGATCTTCACATCTAACAATTAATAGAAGCTTCCCAACATCTTCGCCCAGCTACTAGATCCGATTTCGATATGAATTTATCGCAATTTGGGCCTTAGAGACCTTCGATGTCGAGGATCATCGGTGACTACAGGTGGGTCAAAGCTCCACCGCCCTCTGGCCGTTGGTTACGATGCTGGGGGGTAAATTCCTCTTTTTTTTTCTTCGTTTTCAAACCATTCTAAATATGCATTATCCAATTTAGTTCGATTACACGGACTAGCCATGACGCTGAGTCTGCTACCCAATTGGCCCCTTGTACCTCGTACCCTGGCTCCTTTACTCGTTCCAACACCCGCGCGCGTCCAGGACGTTAAAACCCAATTTAAAAATGCTTAACAGCAAAATACTCTCTCCTTCTCTCCCGAGGAGGGATTCGAGAGATCCTCTAGCTTTGCGCACTGGAACGTTTATTTTTCCGATTCCAGAAAACGAGCCCAAAGAAAATCTTCTCTTTACTTTTTTGTTTCTTCTGAATTTTAGTCTATGTTTTTTTGTTCCAACATGTTTGAGGAAATTAGTCAGTGTCGAATTCGTGGTGCAAGTTTCTACAGAGGATTTCACGCCGTCAACGTCCCGCTGTGCTCCGGTTGCCCCCCGTCGTGTTTTTAGGGTCACCCGGGTCGTTTCACACTGCAGACGTTCGAGGCTCGCTCTCTAGGACTCGAGTTTTCCCTATTTCATACCGAGAGTGTCTGTCAGTGTCTACTTCTCTCGGATACAAGTACCCCATGTAATTTTATTCTGTGGGATACTCAATCCTTGAGGCTCGAGGATTGCTTCTTACTTTCGAAATGTGCACTCCGAATTTCTTCACCCCTCAACCCCCCCGTAGATTTTTTACTCTTCTAGACCATGAAATAATGATAGGAAATAACTGAAATAGTGAGGAATCACTGTGAGAAAAATGAAATAATGAGAGTGAGGTCGGGTTCGCAGGGGGTCGACCGTTTTCGCAAGTATAGGAAATGTTTAGCACCCTGTAGCGGGTGTTTTGACACGGATCGGTAACAACGACATAAACAAGGCTCCTCGGACCTCAGGCCTCAGGAATCACCGGTCACTGAATGGCGTTTAAGTAAGTGTAACAGTCCGCAGGAGTCCCCGGTCCCATTGAGTGGGCGAGCCCTTGTTTACAATGGAGAAACGAGCCCGTGGTTCTGTAGGTGCGGGTGACCGCACAATGACCGCATGCGGTTGGTCAGAGACCGATGGAAACTGTACAAAGGAACCGAGATATTAAGTGGACGACGATGGACTCCCACGATCGGATTCCAGCCACCCTCTTCCGGCACATCAGGCAAGACACCGCGCCGAACCGGAAGACTCTGAATCCAGAAGAATTCAGGAGAATCGCTTCGTTGTGTCTTCGATCCAAGAAAATCGAGACTTACAGTGTTGCAGAGAAATTTCAGTTACTTTTAGTTTCGGATCGTGATAGTGACCGTTGGTGACCCTCGAAGAGGTCCTGGGACGTTTTAGATGGCCCATAGGTGCAAACGGGTTGTGTTCCGAGTCCCGAATCGGAATCTGGTATTGAAATATATGAAATCGAGTTCTGTGCTTGACGTAGAGTCCCACGACGTGGTCAAGCCATTCGGGAACAGGTTCGTCCCCGAACGGGACGAACTGGACAGTGTCCAGTCCCTGAGTAGTTTGGTGACGATCCCCGAAACGTCCGTTACGAACTTAGACCAGTCGGTCCGGACAATCGATCCACAGTAAATCCCTAAACTAGCGGAAAAGTGTAAAAAATCATCCTCCAAGTGTGACGACTGCTTTCATTTCAATAATCCTGCGATTCAACCTTCGAAGGGGAAATGGTACGATTCTAAAATCCTGACGGGTCACACGAGTATCGAGAGGAGATCGAACCGCGATCGATTTTTGAATATCCTGATTCCGGTGACCGGATTTGCTTACGATTCTTCTCGTCCTGTACGGGACCCCTGGACAGCTGTGAGTCGTCCAGATGTCCGGCGACAGTGTGAGAAAAGTAAAATCCACCGACTGCGACCCTTCCTGGTTTTCTCGGTGGTCAGTAGCCTCGGCATGTGTGTGTTTCGTGCCCCCCCAGACCGGGGATCGTAGAAGAAGACCATTAATTACCGATCCCGGAGTCCCAGTCCCAGTCCCAGACCGGCGGCAAGAGGCAAGAGGCATAAGGTACCTGTTGCGAGGGGAGCCGAAGAGTCCCGGAGTCGGTTGCGTAATCCGGTTGTAAATTTTCATCCATCCAGCCGCGCAATATCGACAAAGAGGATTTCACGGACGCTACGGACTCCCGGATGACGGAGATTACCGATCGAATGATGGCGGATAATTAATCGGTCCATTATGGCTTTCAATCCCGCGAACATCGATAAATAGGTTGCGCGACGGGCCTTTTATCTCCGCCTTTGAGGATGAATTTTATTAACACTTCGTCCGTCTGGTCCGATGAACGTGGGGTATTTTTAACCGGTGTACATCTCGCGATGACTGTCTCATCTCGGAGGAAGAAATCATTTTCACTGTGACAAACCACGAAAGCGCGCGATGCTGCGGTGATTTCTGAATGCTACTTTGATTGGGGGATTAAATCTGATAATTTAATACCGTGCAAGTCTCTCTCTCTCTGATCTGATTTGATATTCCGGCCGGATGTTCCCTCCCGGTTTCTTAGAGACAGTGTAGTGGCAGGCGAGGTTCGTTGTCGCGGACATTGTTCACTAATCGAGTATTATAGGGTGGATGCACCCTTTTTGCCCACCTTGGTACCGTCTCTGACCATCGAGCATGCTCCGTCACAAAAGGTAAAAACGCACTTGTGCTGGTAATCGAACGTTTTGATGAAATATAAGCACCAGAAATGAGTAATGAACCTTTAAGAACTGGCCACAAATGGGCTGCTTCTTTTACACGCTTTGTATATTAAAGAATCACATCAATGAACTTCATTCCTTTTCGTAGAAGAAATTTGCATCATGATCGTCGTAACGGACCTGTGTAATGGTCGATAAAAAATGCTGTAGGTACTCCAATAATTGATTTTCTCGTACACAGTTGAGGTATCAGTTTCCTCGAGTCAATTTGCCTCGAGGTAAGTGGCAACGTAATAAAAAATCACACAGACGATGGTCAAGTGCCATTTCATCGAAATGCGTGACCCTGCGGAATCAACGGTGAGAGAAACCCTTTTGACATTTTATGGATCGACCGCAAAAAAAAACCAACAACAGAAAAAAGAGTCGCAAAAGTCGGTCTATTATTTTATGAAATGAAATCATTAACATTCTGACCAGTGGACCCTGTTATTGGATCGACATGGTGCGAAAGGCGAACGAGATTAAATAGCGTAGGTGGACCGCGCGACCAATAAAAACGCCCCCCTTAACACTAACTCCCTCACTTTACAACCTGTCCGCGACACTGGACACACGTTTTGCTGCATCGTTAATTCGATCATGACGATCCTAACCTGACCTAATATGAATTGAAAAAATCTATCGGTGTTATATCGTTCTTCAACAATCTTGGAGACGACGATCATCGATCGTCTTGAATGATCAACGCACGTTACGGTTGTTACGGTTGTACGTAGATAACGAGCCTGCATTAAACTCCCGAGATTAATAGAGCGGCATTAATCTTCGTCTTAATTAATAATCTACAAATTATCCCTGGGCTTTGGGCTAATTAAGCTTGTATATATCGCGCGGGTTATACTCTCTATCTCGAGACGTATACAACGTGGTGCCGTGGTGGGTAATAATATTCCCCTTAGCCATCACGAGCTCCGTCTGTATACGTATATGTGTCTGTGTATATGTATGCGAGAGAATAAGCCAAGGTGTCGAAATCGCTCGGTATGATGATCATCACCCCCACGGAGCCAATTTGCAGACGTAGTAACATTTACCACTGTGATGTATTTACGAGACATGAATCAACCCGGTAACGAGGCATCGCGATGTGGAAGAGCCTTATCAATCTTCGAATCTATCAAAGTTTAAAGAATACAAGAAAATAAGAATAGAAGAGGATATGGCAAATTACGATCACTTTTTCCGACTGGTCTACGACCTTTTGACATTTTTGATAGCAGAAGGTCGTAAGAATTTTTTCACAAATACCATCGTCGATCTTCAAAATCTCCTAAAATCGCATAATCATCATTGGAAATCGTTTAGACTACTTTTGAAATCACTTGAAATGGATAGTCATCGGTTAAAATCGCCAGACCGTTGTCCAAAGTCTCCTAAAATCGCACGATCATCATTCATCTTCTAGAATCACTTGACTACCCTTAAAAATCGCCTGACCATGATTCAAAATCTTCTAGAATCATTTGATTATCCTTAAAAGGCTCTAAAAATCGCTTGTTCGTCTCTTTAAAATCGTTTTGAGTCGATGGTGATCGTTTAAAATCGTTCTGTGATCCCTAAAATCGCTCTATCACTGTCACAAGTCGAACCTTTCCGACCACGATGTAACAGAGGCAACAACTTTCAAAGTAGAAAAATTTCAAAGAAATTGGTGATAGTAATTTTTGAATGACAAAAAAGGGGTGGGGGTTGAAAAGTGTGTAGAAAATTGAGTATTTTATGACACTCGCTTATTGCCGGCTGTGTTAATCTGGCAGAACTAATCTGGCTCTCAGTCTGATGCCTCCCATGAATACCGGGCTAACAAGAGCGGCGAAACGCACGCGCTCCTGATCCGCGGGCTGCGGCTGCGGCCACGGCTACGGCTACGGTTCTGGGTTCTCTTACCATTCTCGAAACGCGATCGTCCGCGCGGCTCGAATCACTCGGGTGCCTCGGCGACACCGTGCCGACAGAATCCCCAACGCTCCAGGGCACTTTGAGTTTTCAGACCCATAGAACCCATCCATCTCTCTCACTCTCTCGTACAACCTGACCCTCCGTCCTTCCAGCATCCCTCTCTCGCTCTCTCGCTCTCTCGCTCGCTGACACTCGACGGTAGATCCTTATGCATCCGTTGCCACGGAGATGAAACCCGTGTTTCCATTCGGAACCACTCGTAATCGGCTAAGCTTTTGTCGTACAAGACCATTATTAAAAGCTACCCCCGTCAATTCAACCGTCGATATTTTACGCTGGGAGAGGAGATATACACGAGTGGATTGATGATTATCCGTGGTGACGATGTTTTCGACCTTTTTTTTTTTTTTGCTTTATTCGCATGATGTGATGTGAGAAACACGTGTTTGGGTAATTTGGGAGCTTCTTTTTCCTTTTTTTGATTACATACTCGATGATTTTTTATGAGAATCATGAATTAGGATACCGATGTGACTTTCTAATGATCCGACATGACGATTTTAAGAAACGTCCAGAGTGACCATAGCTTGAAAAATGGTTAAGGAACGTTTTTTAGGGGTTTAAATCATTATTTATAAACAATCGTGACTAGAATGATGAATTAGGATCCAAATATGACTTTCTAATCATCAAAAATGACGATTTTAAGAAACGTCCAGAGTGACCATAGCTTGAAAAATGATCAAGGAACGTTTTTCTTGAGTTTGAATCATTATTTATGAACAATCGTGACCAGAATGATGAATTAGGATCAAAATATGACTTTCTAATCATCAAAAATGACGATTTTAAGAAACGTCCAGAGTGACTATAGCTTGAAAAATGATCAAGGAACGTTTTTTAGGGGTTTGAATCATTATTTATAAACAATCGTGACTAGAATGATGAATTAGGATCCAAATATGACTTTCTAATCATCAAAAATGACGATTTTAAAAAACGTCCAGAGTGACCATAGCTTGAAAAATGATCAAGGAACGTTTTTCTTGAGTTTGAATCATTATTTATGAACAATCGTGACCAGAATGATGAATTAGGATCAAAATATGACTTTCTAATCATCAAAAATGACGATTTTAAGAAACGCCCAGAGCGACCATAGCTTGAAAAATGATCAAGGAACGTTTTTTAGGGGTTTGAATCATTATTTATGAACAATCGTGACCAGAATGATGAATTAGGATCCAAATATGACTCTAATCATCAAAAATGACGATTTTAAAAACGTCCAGAGTGACATAGCTTGAAAATGATCAAGGAACGTTTTTTAGGGGTTTGAATCATTATTTATAAACAATCGTGACTAGAATGATGAATTAGATCCAACATGACTTTCTAATCATCAAAAATGACGATTTTAAGAAACGTCCAGAGTGACTATAGCTTGAAAAATGATCAAGGAACGTTTTTTAGGGGTTTGAATCATTATTTATGAACAATCGTGACCAGAATGATGAATTAGGATCCAAATATGACTTTCTAATCATCAAAAATGACGATTTTAAAAAACGTCCAGAGTGACCATAGCTTGAAAAATGATCAAGGAACGTTTTTCTTGAGTTTGAATCATTATTTATGAACAATCGTGACCAGAATGATGAATTAGGATCAAAATATGACTTTCTAATCATCAAAAATGACGATTTTAAAAAACGTCCAGAGTGACCATAGCTTGAAAAATGATCAAGGAACGTTTTTTAGGGGTTTGAATCATTATTTATAAACAATCGTGACTAGAATGATGAATTAGGATCCAAATATGACTTTCTAATCATCAAAAATGACGATTTTAAGAAACGTCCAGAGTGACTATAGCTTGAAAAATGATCAAGGAACGTTTTTTAGGGGTTTGAATCATTATTTATGAACAATCGTGACCAGAATGATGAATTAGGATCCAAATATGACTTTCTAATCATCAAAAATGACGATTTTAAAAAACGTCCAGAGTGACCATAGCTTGAAAAATGATCAAGGAACGTTTTTCTTGAGTTTGAATCATTATTTATGAACAATCGTGACCAGAATGATGAATTAGGATCAAAATATGACTTTCTAATCATCAAAAATGACGATTTTAAGAAACGCCCAGAGCGACCATAGCTTGAAAAATGATCAAGGAACGTTTTTTAGGGGTTTGAATCATTATTTATGAACAATCGTGACCAGAATGATGAATTAGGATCCAAATATGACTTTCTAATCATCAAAAATGACGATTTTAAAAAACGTCCAGAGTGACCATAGCTTGAAAAATGATCAAGGAACGTTTTTCTTGAGTTTGAATCATTATTTATGAACAATCGTGACCAGAATGATGAATTAGGATCAAAATATGACTTTCTAATCATCAAAAATGACGATTTTAAAAAACGTCCAGAGTGACCATAGCTTGAAAAATGATCAAGGAACGTTTTTCTTGAGTTTGAATCATTATTTATGAACAATCGTGACCAGAATGATGAATTAGGATCAAAATATGACTTTCTAATCATCAAAAATGACGATTTTAAGAAACGCCCAGAGCGACCATAGCTTGAAAAATGATCAAGGAACGTTTTTTAGGGGTTTGAATCATTATTTATGAACAATCGTGACCAGAATGATGAATTAGGATCCAAATATGACTTTCTCATCATCAAAAATGACGATTTTAAGAAACGTCCAGAGTGACCATAGCATGAAAAATGATCAAGGAGCGTTTTTTGGGGGATTTTGTCATCATTTATGACCAAGAATAACCAGAAATTATGAATTGGGATCCAAATATGACTTTTTAATGATCGTAAATGACGATTCTAAGCATATTTCATAATTTACATTTCTCGAAGTAATCAAATACCGTTTTTCTTGAGTTTGAATCATTATTTAGGAACAATCGTGACCAGAATGATGAATTGGGATCCAAATATGACTTCTAATCATCAAAAACGACTATTTTAAGAATCGTCCATAATGATCATGGCTTCCAAAATCATCAAAGACCGTATTTCCTGAGTTTGAATCATTATTCATGGACAATATTTATAACCAGGAATGATTATTGAGGATTTAAAAATGACTTTCCAATGACGACTAGCCCAAAAAAGAATCGTACAACGAGTCTACTCTTTGAATTCTTTCGGGAATCAGTGACGACTATACAGGGTGAATTCTTAACAATGATACGGTCTGAAGGTGGCTAGAATGAGAAGAAAAAAAACTGTCACACAGTTTTGAACCGCAATCCAACTGTCCGAAAGCTCATTTCTAGATTCTAGATAACTTTAGACTGTATCATCGTGACGAATCGTCACCCTATAGACTGTCACAATCGAACCGAACTTTTTTTCGCCAATATCAATGACGACGAATGTTTTTAAATCACCTCGACGCTCTTAAATTAACACAAAATCATCCACAATTAGCCTACCACGAGTTTATATTCGGAATATCATGATCCATAAATAAACAGTGCAGGTACGATAATAAAACCACCATCGTCAACCAGTCATCGAAAAATGGACTTTCTGCAAAAATCACTTGTCGTAAGGTTTCAGGCACACGATTGATCCGATTACGTCTCTCGACGTCTCATTTTCTTCGGAGAGAAATCCTTCATCGCGTGAATGAGGGAAATTGAACAAAAAAAGTGATTTTTGAAAAATTCAATTTTTCGATGTGTAATGAACTTTGGATGAGATGTAAATGATTTTTGGAGCAGGTGTTTAGAATCTTTTTAATCACGCTGTACCGGTCCCTTTAAAATCGAATCGAATTCACCTTCGGCGTCACTTCGCATCCGATCGTTTGAATATTCATCGGGACCTCGGGAAACGGGGGTCAGACGCTTCCTCCTCGGTTTAATGTCATTCCCGGCTATCGTTGAGACAATATGCGGATGAAAATAACGAAGAAAGCGCTTTCGAATTGAGTCATTGGTCACACAGGCCGCCCTTTCGACTCTTTCGCTCTTCATTCCCATGGAGAGGTAAGACGACCTAAGACAAAGTGACGCGGGGTATCAGGACGAGAGGGGGGAAAGGGGGAGACGGGAGATCGGAGATGGGAGACCGACTCGCACGCACAAAAAAGGGACCATTAATTATGACAGGTTGATGTACGAGCCGTAGGAGCCGTAGAACCCGGGCGAAGACCCCGAGGGACCAGTCGACGAGGTGGCGATTGATGTAACACCTCCTCGACCAAGATTCGCTGCTTCAAAGTTCATGCTATGAATTCAATTGTGTTTTGGAGACCGACGATTGTCGATTGGTTGAGAAGGAAAATTGTAAAACTGCAATTGATGGACAAGAAAACTACGATCTCTTATTGAAAACCACGATTTTTTCAAAGAAAACTACGATTTTCAACAAAGTGTAGTTTTTGAGAACAATTAGAACATAAATTTGACTGACGTATACCAAAAACTGAAATCACTCGGAAAGAAAACTACGTTCTTTACCCCGAAACTAAGATTTTCTATTGAAAACCACATTTTCTACGTGAAGCTAAAATTTTTTCAAAGGAAACTACAATTTTTCACAGTAAACTAGGATTGAGAACAAGAAAAAAATCGTTACTGTATCAAAAACTACGATTTTACACCAAATACAAAAAAAAAACTGTATTTTGCCCGAAAACTACAATTTTTTCAAAGAAAACTACATTTTTTACAGTAAACTACGATTGAGAACAAGAAAAAAAATTGTTACTCTATCAAAAACTACGATTTTACACCGAATACAAAAAAAAAACTGTGTTTTGTCCGAAAACTACAATTTCTTCAAAGGAAACTACGATTTTTTACAGTAAACTACAATTGAGAACGAAAAAAAATTGTTACTGTGAAAAAAACTACGATTTTGAACAAAAAACTACAATCGTTTAAAAAGAAAACTACATCTTCTGCTCAAAAACGCATATTTTCTATCAAAAACTACATTTGTCATGAAAGAAACTACGATTTTCTACAGAAAACTACGATCATGAACGAGACAACAAATTATTACTATTCCCATAAACTACGATTTTTTTTACTATTTTCAACGTTTTTCGCTCACAAAAAATGATTTTTAAAAATTAAAAACTAAAATCACGTACCAAAAACTACGATTTTACACCAGATAAAAAAAAACTGCAGATACAAAAAAAAATACAGTTTTGGTCCGGAAACTACAATTTCTTCAACGAAAACTACAATTTTCTACGGAAAGCTACGATTTAGACCAGGAAAAAAAATTGTTACTGTGAAAAAAACTACGATTTTGAACAAAAAACTACAATCGTTTAAAAAGAAAACTACATCTTCTGCTCAAAAACGCATATTTTCTATCAAAAACTACATTTGTCATGAAAGAAACTACGATTTTCTACAGAAAACTACAATTATGAACAAGACAACAAATTATTACTATTCCCAACTACGATTTTTATTACTATTTTCGGCGTTTTTCGCTCACAAAAAATGATTTTTAAAAATTAAAAACTAAAATCAAGTACCAAAAACTACGAGTTTCTATAAAAAACTACAATTATTTAGAAAAACTACATTTTGTCTGCTCAAAAACTACGATTTTTATAAACAAAACTACATTTTTTGACGGAAAGCTACCATATTTTCAAAAACGAAGCTACAAATTCTGTATAAAAACTACAACTTTCTTATTTCCTCCGTGATTTCTTCAAAAATTGGTGAAAAAATAGTTGAAAATTCAATAAAATTACATCGACCGTCGCCATCATCGTGCTATGTACCAGTCAGACCCCAGTCACATCGCTAAAAGCGGTGGTCGCGCGTCGAACCCTTTTCTCGGATCCCTAGGGAAGCACCCTGTCATCGATACACCATTCAGATCTCCGGGGAGACTGGGGCTCCGGATCTTGGATCGTGACAAAAAGAATAGGATGAAAAAAAATCTCATTTATCCATTGTGTCCGACAAATCCTTCGCTCTAACCCCTCGGTCTGTGGCTCGTGCAGAACGTTTATGCACTCTGAGACGTGTTTATTAAGTTTAGACACCAGTTTTTTCTGTCCATAACCACCGTGGACCCGGGATGCTGCCGGGAAGATGACTCGGAGTTTTATGGTCATAGTAACACCTTAATACCCTTTGTCCCTTCGACAAAGAACCCGATCAACGGGCGAATGAATGGAAGAGAAAAGAACCACTCCCGGTTTTTTAACTGACGCTCAGGAACGTTTCGTTGCTCCGCAAACCCACGCCGACATCAGGGATGCGAATGAACGGATTAACGGATCATCCCCGCGCCTCAAACTCCGCTAACAGGATTCCGGTGCGGATGGGCTGAGAACAATCTGCGACACGACGTCGCGGTCCTCGGTTTATCCTCCCGCGAATTTTTCGGGCTCTTTCAACCGGCTATTTTCGAGTGCGAAACCGTCTTTGGCAATCGAAAGCAGATTTGGATCGTTTATTACGGGCTACTGATCAACGTACTAGACGTTCAGACCCGAATCTGTCACGCGAGAGCCTCGATCTTGGAAGAAGGGTGCTCGGGGTCAGTTTTTCGATCATATCTCCGTAACCGGTGCCTATATCGACGAAACGGTCATTACAAAAGATGAAGATCGTCTCATTCCCCATCGAAAAGGTCCCACGCACTTTTCCTCTACGCTCATCGGTTGGGGAGTAATTCACTGGTGAATATTTAAAAAACTGTTTGTCCTCGATCAGTTCCTCGAACATTCAGCGGTACGATACTCCTCAACCGTTGAACATAGGCGAAAAGTGCATAGGACCTTTTCGATAGAGAATTTAACGGTCTTCATTTTTTGTATCGACAATCGTATCGATAAAACGCTCGGTTATCGAGATATCGTCAAAAAACTGCTTCTCAGCACCTTTCCTCCAAGATGAGGGTTCTCGCCTAACATATTCTGGGGTTCCGGACTTTTAGCTCGTTCATTAGTACCTATATCCCGCGACGAACGTCTTCGCCCAGTTGTTTCCGCTATGTTTTTATGTCGCAGCCCCGACGACAGTTCGTCAGGTGATTAATGCTGATGTAATTCATGGTCCCCTGGCCGGTACCTGACCCGGGTATCTGTTACAGTCTCCTGTTCTTGTACCGGCCAGGTAGAACCCGGGGCCCCGATCGGACCAGGAGAAGGACCCGCGCCGGTACCGGGACCGGGACCATCGCAACTGACCGTGGTTTTGTTTCTCACGCGGACAAAAGCCACCGCTCCATTGTTTGCACATAGGACGAAGTAATTACCTTTCAGGATCCCCTCTTTTTACAACGACGTAAGATAATCTCCTTCTCTCCCTCTCTTTCTCTCCACCATTTTTTATACGAACGAACGGCGACTATCGCTCATAGAGTTTTCGAGGATCCGGAAGACGCAGCGGCTTTGGAAGAGAATCACTCACGGACCTCATGGTCAGGACCTTTTCGAACCGTTCCAAACAATGTCCGAACGATTTTAACCCATTTCTGAGAGATTCCATCCGCATGGATATCGCGTTACCAATTAGTAGGTGGACGAGCTTGATCAGAGCGTTGATTCCGAAGAGTCTGGTACGTGGTTTTTTTTCACTTTGAAACACTAGTTTTTACTGCATCTCAAAAACTGGAAGTCCGAATGGTCTGAAAATTTCAGGGTTTCTTCTTTTCACCGCGAACTACAACCTGTGTAAATTTCGGTCCAATCGATGCCCTGGTTCTCCTGTAATACCGGTTTGAAAAATGAGCTCAAGGGGATCCTGTCACCCTTTCGGGCCCAAATTCAGCGATATTTTAGAACCATTTGTATTCAGTCAGGACTTTCTTTCAATCATTCGGGAAATATGTGGTCCTGAAGGGGGTAGTTTCATCTCTAATTTGAGCGCTGAAACCTCTGAAAATATGCACAATTGATTAAGATATCAGAGCTTGAAGTAGAGTCTGCTTTCTACAAATGGGTTCGCTTTGTGCACGATAACTTTGGAACGACTCGTACGATTTGGCTGAAATTTCGCGTGGAGACTCCCGATGCATGTAGTTCTGTTAGGAACTAGGATATTTCACTTCGGAACTGGAATTCGTAACTTACGATAAAAAATGTGCGCTCAAAACCGATAAAAACGAGAAAAAAATCACCAAAATGAGCACACTTTCGAAAATATTTGCACCATCTGAAAGATCCTGGTTTATGCCAAAACCACTCGAGTTGGGAGTCTCCCCGCGAAATTTCAGCCGAATCGAACGAGTCGTTCCAAAGTCGTATCCTGCACAAAGCGAACCTATTTGCAGAAACCAGCTCTGATATCCTCGGTCAGTTGTGGATATTTTTCAAGCTTTGATTACAGACTGATTACAGACAAAACTACTACCTTTGACAAAAAGTCCTGTCTGGGTGCAAATAGTTCTAAAGTATCGGCGAATTTGGGCCTGAAAAGGCGACAGGTCCCCTCAACCCTTCGGTAGTTTTAATCTCATTCATGGAGGAAACGTGACATCCGCATATGCAGGAGCTACGTGGACCAGTTTCTGACGATGTGTGTGTACACAGGCCGGGGGGGACCGCGAACTGAAGGATTGAGAGCAGGACCCTCCGCTGGATGGAGGAGCACAGGTGATCCGGAGGTGTTGATCCTTAACCCCGAAGGGCACAAAGGGGTTCTGGCGTATTTTATGGAGCACAATGACAATGAGCTCGCGTGTCGCAAGAGACGAATTAGCGAACGTGGCTCTTTTCATATACAAGGGACTTACGGATTCACTGATTGTGTCACGAATGAGCAGGTTGAAAGCGATTAAGAGCGATGACCGAGTATTTGTGGCTGATTTGTTGCTGTTTTTAGACACTTTTAAGTAATGAAAGAGTCAGGAAAAGTCATGTTATGCGATTTATAGTAACTTATAGCGATTTTAAGTAACGACAAAGTAAATTTGTGCTCATTCTAGTAATGACAAAGTAATATTGTGCTATTTTTAGTCATGTCTGGCGACTTTAAGTAATGACAAAGTAACTTTATGCAGTTTCTAGTGATCTCTAGCGATTTTCAGTAATGAACGAGTAACGAAAATTGATTGCCCATCGTTTGTAGTGATTGTTAGCGATTCTAAGCAATTATGAATAGATATCTAGAGCGATTTCATCGTACAACCACGAGGTAATCAATCCCCATGATATTCCAGGGTTAGTCGTATCTCTGAACGTGTGGTTCGACATACTTTTGACGATGACGATATGGCACCGAGATTCCAAGCCCCCGGCTATCTTCTTGTTCGTGTTAACCTCGCCTCACACGGGGTCTCGGAGATCGTCTAATCATCTTTAATCATAATCACGCTTTACACCGTACATATATGTGTGCTACATGCCTTCCGAGTTATATAGCGGCAGCGCGGTGATCGTTCATAGGTGACAAATTGCATCGTGAGAGAAGGTCTAATGAAAGAGAGTTTAGATACGAGACAAAAAGAAATGAAAAATAAGAAACCCTCGAAGCTCTTGACGGACGTCATCGCAAATATGGCGATTGATGTGTAGAAGCGATGATAAATGAAAGTAAAAAAATCGTCGTTCATATACAAGTGAAGAAATCTACTTCTGGTCAGTATACTTTCTAAACTAGTCATTCTAATCACTTCGATAATTAATTAATAGTTGAGTTTTCACTATATTGCATACTTTGAAGTTGTGTCAGGGTGCGATCGATCTTTTCTTCGTCCATAGCTCGAGAACGAAGAACAGGATATCGATCATCTTGGTCTCAATCGACGCTGTTTTTCAAGACTTAGAACTGGTCCAACTTTAACTTCGATCGGTTCGATACTTTTCGAACTATTTGAATAACAGAATCCTGAAAAATAATATCAAAATGACGATATCTTGAGATCGGATCAACGGATTTTGACGAAAATTGATATCGGAAGGTTTTTGGGGGCTCTGATCACGAATCTGAAGTGTTCTCTCCGAAATGTTTTTTAAAAAGTCCAAAAATCTTCCAATTTCGATCGAAGCTCTTGTTCAAAAGTTTTTTGGGTCACTGAGCACGAATTTATTGTTAAATTTTCAAAAATCCGAATTGAATGACGAATAATTCTTGGTATACCGAAAGCAGCACCATTCGCATACGCATATGAATATTGTAACGCATCCTGCAGGGACGTCAGAATCGCGATGAGTCTGACAGTGAGATAAGAGATTCCAGCGCTATCTTCGCTCCAGGCACGCAGACTCCGATACAATAACCACAGCGGATGTTGATTTTATCCCTAATTTGATAGCCTAAAGGAACGCAGACACTCGGGGTATCGGATTCGTAACAACAAATTCAATGCCTACCACGCTGTTGCTAATCGCAATTGCCAGTCATTCACCCTGAATACTTTTAATCATTTTCAATAGAATTCTGCATGAGGATTTTGATTTTTTTTTTCATAAATTCTTCTAATCAAATTTCTTTCAGTCTTGAAGATTCTGAACGAATGAATTTAATCCTGAATATTCCGTCGAACAAAGGTCAAAATCGAATCAATTTAGACCGCAGTCTGAATGAATCCTGAATATTTATTTTTTCCTCCTCTCCTCTGTCCCACCCGCTGACAAAGAGTGGAGAATTTCACCCTGTCTAAACAAGGAGTCCCACAACCGATCGAGCCACTGACATATGCCTCCATCGCAGGCGATAAACCCTGGCTCGTTTTGTTTCTCTTCTCATCTAAGTTTTTACTCCTTTTCAGATTTTTCAAAGACCCTCAAAGAGAGATAGAGAGTCATGAATTCACTGAACCGCACAATTCTAGAAGTCGAATATGAGCTAGAAACACATTTGCCGAAAACATACGTGTTAGTTTCGTCCATGTACACATACATGGGGTGAAAATTGAGGGAGATGAAAAAGGGGTTGGTAGAATAAGGGCAAGGGTGCAGGAATACGTGAATAAGGAACTCATTGTCCGGAATACACTGATTAAAAAACCATTCTACACGTACATATTTTTTTTTTCTTTTCTCATTTTTCTTTCCCCCTATTATGTTTAACGCGGGTTTGTACTAGGCACACAGAACATCACCCCGACCTCGCTTTATTTTGACCAACATCGGTCGGTATTCCCTGGGGAATCGAGGATATAGTAATTACGAAAAACCCCACCGTGATTCTCAATTTACGCACTGATTCATTCATTGAGGATTCAAATAATTCAGTGTTCGAGTCATTTCAAACTCATTTGGAATTATTTCTTAAGTAATTTTGAAGTAATTTCGAAGTAAGTTTGAAGCAACTCTGAAGTAACTTCGAAGTAATTTCGAAGTAATCTCGAAGTAATTTTGAAGTAACTCTGAAGTAACTTTTGAAGTAATTCCGAAGTAATTTTGAAGTAACTTCGAAGTAAAAGTAATTTTGAAGTAATCTCGAAGTAATCTCGAAGTAAGTTTGAAGTAACTTTGAAGTAATTCCGAAGTCATTTTGAAGTAACTTCGAAGTAAAAGTAATTTTGAAGTAATCTCGAAGTAATCTCGAAGTAAGTTTGAAGTAACTTTGGAGTAATTCCGAAGTAATTTTAAAGTAACTTCGAAGTAAAAGTGATTTTAAAGTAATCTCGATGTAATCTCGAAGTAATTTCGAAGTAATTTTGAAGTAACTCTGAAGTAACTTTGGAGTAATTCCGAAGTAATTTTGACGTAACTTCGAAGTAAAAGTGATTTTAAAGTAATCACGAAGTAAACTCGAAGTAATTTCGAAGCAAGTTTGAAGTAACTCTGAAGTAACTTCCGATTTTGACGTAACTTAGTAAAAGTGATTTTAAAGTAATCACGAAGTAAACTCGAAGTAATTTCGAAGCAAGTTTGAAGTAACTCTGAAGTAATTTCGAAGTAACTTTAAAGTAACTTCGAAGTAACTTTGAAGTAATTCCGAAGTAATTTTGAAGTAACTTCGAAGTAAAAGTAATTTTAAGGTAATCTCGAAGTAAACTCGAAGTAATTTCGAAGTAAGTTTGAAGTAACTCTGAAGGAATTTCGAAGTAAGTTTGAAGTAACTTTGAAGTAACTTTGAAGTAACTTTGAAGTGATTTCGAAGTAAGTTTGAAGTAACTTTGAAGTAACTTTAAAATAATTTCGAAGTTTGAAGTAATTTTGAAGTAATCTCGAAGTAACGTGGAACTAATTTTGAAGTAATTCCGAAGTAATTTTAAAGTAACTTCGAAGTAAAAGTAATTTTAAAGTAATCTCAAAGTAATCTGGAAGTAATTTCGAAGTAATTTCGAAGTAATTTTGAAGTAACTCTGAAGTAACTTAGAAGTAATTCCGAAGTAATTTTGAAGTAACTTCGAAGTAAAAGGAATTTTAAAGTAATCTCGAAGTAAACTCGAAGTAATTTCGAAGTAAGTTTGAAGTAACTCTGAAGTAATTTCGAAGTAAGTTTGAAGTAAGCTTGAAGTAACTTTGGAGTAACTTTGAAGTAATCTTCGAAGTAAAAGGAATTTTAAAGTAATCTCGTAATTTCAGAAGTAAACTCGAAGTAATTTCGAAGTAAGTTTGAAGTAACTCAAGTAATTTCGAAGTAAGTTTGAAGTAACCTCAAAGTAATCTGGAAGTAATTTCGAAGTAATTTCGAAGTAACTTTGAAGTAACTTTGAAGTAATCTCGAAGTAAGTTTGAAGTAACTTTGAAGTAACTTTGAAATAATATCGAAGTAAGTTTTACACAATTTTCAAGTATCATAGTCAATATTATTTAATTAATTCCCTCACCCAAAAACTAATTTTTAGACTATTGAAAGTTTCTACAAAAATTGTCAATGCACTTCTTTCAATAGTCGCAGACTAAAGAATCAGGATTAACTGGTTATTTTGTCAACTTCTTTCCCCCCCTAAGGAAAAAAGAGGGAACAAAAAACGAAACGTAAGAAGAGGAAGCTGCGGCTTCTGGATGCGTAAACTAGTTTTGAAACGTTGTTCAGAGACAGCGCACGTGACGTTTATCTAATTCCTGGGGTAGAGTATTAGCCAGCCGGCAAGAAGCTCTTGTGGGGGATCTAAAACGTCTTGGTTAATTACCATAACAGTGATACTAGTAAGTGGCTCTTTAGATAGAAGAAGTGAGCTTCAAGAGCGACTCCGCGGGAACTGCTTATTTATCTGCAATAAGGAAGCACTAAGTGTGCCAAGAGAGAAACCGGATCTAATGATTCAATGTTCAAGCATCGAAAAAAGGAACTTATGCTGCTTACCACTTTTTCTCTTCTCAATATTTCGCGATTATCTCACTTCCGGTTCATTCTAGATAAAAAATGATATAAACCAATTTTGTAGCCCTTGAAATTCTCTACAAAAATAGTAGTTATACTTTTCATCGACAGATCAACCGTTTGAAAGATACAGGCTGACGAATCAGGGCGCTCGATTTACTGACTTTTTAGAAAGAGCTTCATGGTGCATGAACGTCTATTTTTGCCTATATCTATTTTGTGGCTACTCCTAAGTAAAAAATGATATGAATCGATTTTGAAGATCTTGAAATTTTCTACAAAAATGGTCTTGATAATTTTTAACGTCCAAGTAACCGTTTAAGAGATACTCAAGCTTGAATATCACATTCTTTCAAACCACTCTTCCGAAAATTGTTACGGAAGGATTTTTGCAATTCAAATTGAAGAAAGTGTAATTTCTCACGGTGAGGTTAAGTATCTGATCCTGATACAATGTTATTGACGTTTCTGTTACCGTTTTTGGGGGATGAAAAATGTATGAAAAATCATAGAATAAGAAAACAAGAGTTTTCGCACACATCTGTTACACAGCCCCTGACCCAAGGCTTCTGGCGAAGCTATTAGTGTTTGTTTGACGATGAGTCTAAAATTTCTCTCCCAAATTCGATATCGGGTTTGCGTCGAAGGTACCTACACCGGGTCCGGCCAGATCGTTAGCCCGATGCGTCAATACGGTCGTGTTTACCAAGGAGAAAATTCAGATTAATGGAACTAAAATTTTCCAAAATCGATCCTTTTCTTTACCGTTAAACGATTTTTTCCGCACCTTTCACTAGCACTTTTCACACCGCTGCTGTGTCCGACTATTAGCTCACCGTGTACCGTGGACGGTGTTTGACGTGAGGCAAGAAAAAAAGACCATTAGTCGTTTCACTGACCAGCTCACATCCCCTTTTATAATACGGTTCGACGTCAGGTTCCGGGTTTAAATACACACGAAGGGTCACAACGTGCCGTTAGGGACTCGGAAACAGATTTCGAAACGATTTCAACCGATTCCAGACTCGTTTTAGGAACAATTTTCAACGATTTCGGAAGTAATTTTGATGTAAAGCGATTTGGGAGTAATTTTTAGCGATCTTAAGCAATTTTTAAGTAATTTTTAAGTAACTTCAGTTTCAAGCGATCTCCAGGGTTTTGAAATCACATCCTTAAGATAACTTTCAAGTAACTTCAATTATTAGCGATCTTTAAGTAACTGCAAGCGATCTCTTGGGATTTGAAACTAGATTCAAAGTAATTTTTCCATTATTTCAAAGTAATTTTGAAGTAAATCTGAATAACTTTGAAGCGTGTCTTACTGCAAGCTATTTTTAAGTAATTTCAAGCGATCGTCAGTAATTTTTAAGTAAATTTGAGGTAAACTCAATTTTGAGCGATCTTTAAAGTAATTTCATGCAACTTTTAAGTAAGTTACAGCAATTTTCGATGTTTTCCAGCGACTTTGAACGATATTCACGATTCGAAGTGAAGTTCCGAACCACAAATTTCCTTCTAAAAAATCAAAAATGGCTTCCGACGAGCAGAAAAGGTACCCAAATTCCTTTTCTTCTACCAAAAACTTTTCCCCCAACATCGTATGAATACTTGTGACCCTGAATCGCAAGTCCGTGTATAGTAGCGATCGAGAACAGAAGAGCTCGTGACCATAAATAATTGGAATTAGAATTTGAATTTTTCACATGCTCCGCAATATGAGCTATAGCTTATTTCGTTTTCCACCGGGGGTCTCCCGGTCCCAGTCCTTTCCCTGGAGGGTATAATATTCAAAAGAAGGTAAAATAAGGGGGGCTCCTTAGGTCCGAGATCCCAAAGAATGAAAAAGGCGAAGAGGACCTAAAACCATTAATTTATCGTAAACTAACGTCGCCTCGTATACGTACGTAGCCACGGCATATACGGAAGGGGGCATCTTGACCGGGGCTAATCGTGGGACAGGTGACCCCTGCCCCTGGCCCTTAGCATACCGAGGCTCCGCTCGCCCTCTGTGTACCGGACAAATCCGACGGGTCAGTCCGCAATGTATCAACAGTATATGAGTATAATAAAAATACGGGGGGCTACTAGCTGCTGTATATCTTAAAGGACGTCCCCATGGGCCATGACCAGCGATGCAAATATCCCGATTACCTTTCCGGGGGTCCGTCGGTGTGACGAAAATTTGATCATTTTTATCACGTGACCTTTGACGATGAACGATTTTTAAACGGTTTGGAGCCGTTTTAGGATATTTTGAAGCATCGATCATCGATTTGCAATTCTTCCTCTTTCTTCCTCTTTCTCTCTTATTATAATCTAGATGAGGTTTTTTCGAGAGAATAGAAAAAGACCAAGAGAGAGAGGGAGGGAGGCAAGGGATGTCGAGGAGTTAATTTCGCGGTATTAACAGTCGAAAGAGTGCGAACAAAGAGCGAAGTTAAGGCGCGGGAGAGAAAGGAGATAAGGGAGATACAACCTCCAGGAACCACTGCGCAGGCGACACACAGGAAATATGAACACACTCATAACATAGCCGATACACCAACCAACCCCATGGAAAACCCTCTGCAACAACCAACAGTGGTTTTCAACGATACCCATTTTCGGTATCAATTTTGAAAAAACATTCGAAAACATATCGACTTTCATAAAAATGTATGAGAAGCAATCGACATATACTTTTTCAACTTTTTCAATATTTCAGCCTTCATATAACAGTTTTGAAATTTGAATATTTGTAAATTAATATCAAGATATTTTTGGAACTAAAATAAGTACCAAGAACGAAAAAAAAATCATGATCAATTTGAAGATTTCATTGATAGAAAAAACAAAAAAAAAAAGGCTATCAATATTATACAGAGAACCACTGAGTAATGGGCAAGTCTGATATTTTCAGTACACTCGTTCTTTTCTTCTTAGCGTATCTTTTTTGATTTTTGTATTTTCCTTCCCCGAGGGTATCCCTCCCACACGAACAGTGTGTTTGGCAATAAACCTATCAAAGACACAGTGTCCGCTGCTGGTAGGTGGTTGTGGACATATTGTATACCTACTACACAGAACCAC
The DNA here is from genome assembly GCA_018257835.1 of Euura lappo. Lineage (NCBI taxonomy): Eukaryota > Metazoa > Arthropoda > Insecta > Hymenoptera > Tenthredinidae > Euura > Euura lappo. The sequence continues at coordinate 3,904 of JAEUYN010001544.1, read as the reverse complement.
AACACTGCCGAGCATTCAGCCACCATTGTTAATATCTGGAAGATTATATCCTTAGATGTGTAGAATATTGTATAAGAATATAGGATGAATATATGAGAAAAGGTAAGGACACAACGACAACAAGAGAAGAGAATAGAACAGAACAAAAAAAAAAGTACCATAAACGCGGTCTTGAAAGTTAAGATTAGAAATTAATATTTATCCCCCCCCCCAAGTCTTATCATCCTAATCAACGTAATTACGATCATCTGCAACTCAATTTATCTACAAGTTTCTTGATGACTTGATTGAAGGGGGGAGGGGGGGGGGGGGGGGGAAGTAAAAAAGAAAGATTGTCTCTCGATGATCCCCAAGGCCGCAACTGCAGCAGGGTTAGGTAAGTAGAAATGAGGGTTGAGTATAGAAAGAGAGTCTGTGTATTGTATAGTGGTCGATGCAGGGCAACGGGGGGGATGCAGTAGAGGCGTTGCGGTGAAGGGCCTGGCTCCCCCACAACCGAGGACAACCACCACCGCGAACCTCAAGCCGAACAATGAACGTTCATTCAATGCGACCCAGATATGATTACCGGAAACCATCCGGTAATTACTTTTTGTACTTCGTCGCCCCCGCGCTGTTCGCCCCTCTCGCCAAATACACTTGTGTCCATGTCGTGGCTAGTAGGTAGGTATGTACGTACGTGCATACACGCAGACATGCATACATGCAGACATTTGGTTCGAATTAGTGGACAGAGTCGATTGAAATCGGTAGAAAATGATGAGAAAATCGATTTTTTTTTTTTAGAAATTACTAGAAATTACTAGAAATTACTAGAAATTACTAGAAATTACTAGAAATTACTAGAAATTACTAGAAATTACTAGAATTTGTTTGAATACGCATTAAAATTACTACAAACTACTATAAGTAGTAATTAAACTAGACTAAATTACTAGATATTACTAGAATTCGTTTAAATACGAATTAAAATTACTACAAATTACTATAAGTAGTAATTAAACTAACTAAATTACTAGAAATTACTAGAATTCGTTTAAATACGAATTAAAATTACGACAAATGATTATAAGTAGTAATTAAACTGACTAAATTACTCGAAATTACTAGAATTTGTTTAAATACGAATTAAAATTACTACAAATTACTATAGGTAGTAATTAAAGTGAATTAATTACTAGAAATTACTAGAATTCGTTTAAATACGAATTAAAATTACTACAAATTACTATAAGTAGTAATTAAACTGACTAAATTACTAGAAATTACTAGAATTTGGTTAAATACGAATTAAAATTACTATAAATTACTATAAGTAGTAATTAAACTAACTAAATTACTAGAAATGATTAGAATTCGTTTAAATACGAATTAAAATTACTACAAACTACTATAAGTAGTAATTAAACTGACTAAATTACTAGAAACTACTATAATTCGTTTAAATACGAATTAAAATTACTACAAATTACTACAAGTAGTAATTAAAGTGACTAAATTACTATAAATTACTAGAATTCGTTTATAAAATACAAATTAAAGTTTTTAAAAATTACTAGAAATAGTAATTACTCAAAATCATTGAAGATTCATTGTCAGTTAATTATTTGATATTACTAAATTATTACTAGTAGAGTTAATCGGTATACATCGTTCTAAAATCGATTGAAATTACTAAAAATTACAAAAAAAAAATCGTATCTCAATTATTTAAAATTGTATTCAAATCGGGAATGAAAAAAAAAATAACTAGAAATAATGAAAATCGCTCAAAATAATCGGGGTATTCAATCGATTAGTAAAATTCGTAAAATTCGTGCAAAAAATTTACCTATAAGAATTTCAAAACCAGTCGTGGTAATTTCTTACTTTTATATCTGCTCAATAAAATCTCTGAATTATATTTCAGCCAAAAATGACTCGAAGATCGATAATAGAAAAAAAGCAAAAAAAAAAAAAATTGAATAAATATTATTTGGATATATCGAAGACCTTGATTTTTGAGCGAATAAATTCGAGCATCTCTCGTCGACTTTCAGCATCACCGCGTAACTCTTGCTTGCATTTATCTTGGACCGTTCAGGCCGAGGCTCGGGTTGGGTTGGGGTTGGGTTATAAAGGTTTAGTCAAAGGCTAAATAATTGACTCTGGTTCAAGAGCTAGTATCTCGATGCCAGCGTACTTATTTAGACCTCTTCGAATACCTAGGGGTTCCTCGTCAAAGATACTATTTACGGATATTCTATACACACTGTCACGCGCTCGCCTCGCCTTTCGTTATGCCTTTTACGATTCTCTACTCTCTTACTTAAACCTCTTAATTACACTCATTTCAATTTCATTAATTATGACAACAGGCACTTCGGATTGGGAAGCATCGAGGACAATTTTAATGACTCAAATTCAATAAGCAAAAAAAAAAAAAAAATAAAAAATTCGTGGCACTCATCATTATTCCATTTTTTTACAGGGTTCGAAATTCGCGCAGAAATTGTTCAAAATCATTTTACGGTGGGTTTGAACTAATTTTCACATCTAAAATTGCGAAAAAATCATTTCAAAGTGAAATTTGTAAAAATTACTACAAATCAGTTGAAGTTAGAAAAAAAAGACTCAGAAATTCTCTAATTCGACATTCATCTGTTCAAAACTGTTGAGAAAAAGCAAAAGCAAGAAAAAAAAAGTCTCCAACTTTTGTCGACTGCGTTAAAAAAAAAGGGAAAAAAAATTGAATCATATATTCTAAACCTCTGGCTACACGTTCAATACGTATACGGTATGAGAAAAGACCTCTAGAGTCGTAGGGCCGCGACCCGACTGACCCCAAAAGGCAGAGGCTAGGTCCGACAGTCGAGAGGTTTGAGACCTCGGGGCACTATGGCTGGGCAGACTTTCAGGCATTTGGCATGAAAAGTTGCGGAACTTTTGGCTGCGTCGTGACCGCGGCGCCCCCACGCCAGAGGCCAGAGACTTTCGGACCTCAGACGTTTCAGGGGTAGCTGCACCACCGCGATGGGTTTTAGGTTAGGGTTAGGCTGGCTTCGGGACACGGGGCCAAAGGTTCAGCCCATTTTTCCTCACCCTTAGTCGACTCGGTCTCTACCTCTCCTCGGGATTGGTCGAACGCCCTCTGTATCTGACCTAAACCCTACCCCCTCCAACCTCGAGGGAAAACTACCCTCTCGCGCACCTTTCGGTATCGGGAAGCGCGCGGGAGTCGCGGACCAAATCCCAGCTGGCTGGGAGTCAAAGTTTTTCGAAGAATACCAATTTTTCTGTTCTTTGTTACTTGTTTGTTACTTGTTTCGAAGGGGAACCCCTCTTTTGACGCGGGGTATTTTTTTTTCTTTTTTGTATCTTATTTTCTTCAGCTTCTCTATAAACTTGACCGAAAACCGCGAGTTTCTATACAAATTTTACACAAATTTCAGAGAATTTTGAAACCATTCATTTTTTTCTTTTTTATGGTTATTTTGCCCTTTTTTCAAATTCTAAAGCTCAGAATGATCAACAAGTTATTACGATTGTTTTTCCAACTTTTTCAGATCCTGTGTCTCTCTTTCTCTTTATCACGCAAGACAGAAAATCAATAAACTGGTTTGGAATAAAAAGTCTGTATGTTTGAGGGTCTATTATTTGGGGGAGGGGGGAAGAAAATTCAGCGTATCAAAATTCTTTCTATGATATTTTTATCTATATTGTATCTGAGAAAAGTCCATTTTAAAAAAAGGGTCTAAATAACTCTCTAATATCAGGATAAGAGTAAAAATACTGGGGTGGGGGCAGGGGGCAAATGAAAATTCTATTTCTTCCAGCTTTCTCTGTGATTTCCTCGACTAGAGAGCCTAGCTTTAAAAATGTCGTGTTAAAAAACTTTTCAAAATCTCTTCGGAATCTCGATATA
>JAEUYN010001543.1:0-14443 GCA_018257835.1 Euura lappo | reverse complement strand
AAGGATGTGGCCCGAGCTACTTTTTGCGCGATAGCCCGAGGGGCGAGGGCTCTTTTCACTCATACCCCGGAATATTAACCCTCAGGCGGCTTAGCTACGTAAATGGTAATTTCACGTCAGATTTTAAACACGAACGATTTCACGGACCCGTAGCTACGGTTTGAAATTTTTAAGGGTTGTTGTTCGAAGGGGGGAGGGGAGGATGCTCTGGGCGAGGGTGAAAGGCGATGGAAGCGCGCTAGGGATGATTGGTACTGTGATAAAAAAAGATAAAAAAACGGAAGTTTGTCCCGCCTCGTCACGACCCTGAGCTCTTAACGTTGTACCAATCAGTGTCAATCAATATTCACCTGCTACTATACACGTATATTTTCATCCTTCTACCTAGTAGAAACTTTTTTCTTGAGTCATTTTACTCACGTTTTTAGTGACAGGGGGTGAAAAGTAGGTTTTTTTTTCACTAGCACGAGATCAGTAGTGACAAATAGTTGTTTTTAAGTTACTAATTCTCACTAAACGAATTATAGTGGTACGAAAATCTATTGAATCGAGTTTAAATCTCTGAAAATCTACTAATAGATCAATTGGAGAGTGAGAAGACTATTCGAATTTCAACTATGCCAATAACTGAAAAATAAAAATCTACTGAAATATAAAAGGGGGAGAAGTAAATATAGTATCCTGAAGTCTATCAAAGTAAACTAATTCGAATACATGAATATAAAAAAAAAGTAGGTACTAAAATCAAGTGTTCGAACTTTATTCACTATATAAACGGTTTTCAAATCGAGGTTGAATGGTCTTAAAGCTCCTTTTACTTCATTTTAACGCATCTGACGCTTCTTTCTTCCCCCAAAAAATATATAAAAAAAAGAACAATTTTAGACCCTTTTATGTTGTAGCCTTTCTGTAATCACATCTGGCACTGTAATAAATCAACGTAATTGCAAACGAAGAAAAAAAAGAAGGAGATTTTGTCCATGTAATAACTGGAACACTATTTTTCGACAAAATCCGCCGGGAACTTTCTGAGGCTGAGATTTTATCACGAACTACCTCCAACCCGTTCTAGTTAAAAGCTAGACCAACAAGAAAAGAAAAAAGACGGCTTTTCAAGAAAATTGTCACGTTTACATGTGACCGGAAATTTCTACCAGGAGTCGGAAGTCTGCAAGCTTTCATATTTTCAATTCAATTTGTTGATTTCCGAGGAAATTGAACAAACAAATTTTTTTGAGAGCACTTTTTATTGATCGTAATTTTGTGGGTGGGGGAGGGGGGATTTTTAGTTTCAGGTAAATTAATTAACAACAAATAAACGAGTTTTCTTTTCCCTTGGGAGAAGTATGAATTTAGTTAGTTTGGGTTTTTCCCAAATGAAAATTTATTTATCCCCCCCCCCCCTTGTTTTCACCCTTTAAAAACAAACTTTTTCAACCTGTCTGTTGTGTCGGTTGGTTATTAAAATTTAATTAATTCAAAACTCATAAATGAATTAGTTGAGGAACAGCTTAACTGCCCTCATGAAACATGATTCGATTAATTATTCATGACACGATCTCGGTCTCTCTCTCTCTGTGTGTGTGTGTGTTGTTCAGGCTAGTAACAATTCTTCATCTCGAGATTCAACTTCATGAAAAAGCCATTGATCACTGGATGGATAAATTTAATTAATGATGTATAAAAATTTTTTATTTCTCATCTTAAAAAAATTCATTATTGGAAAAATTGGTCAATTATTCACTCTCTTTTCTTTTCTTTTTTTTTTTTACTTTAAAGAAAAAAATGATCAAACTTCAAAGAAAGAAAGACGTTTCAGTTTCATAAAAAAAAAGTAGAGCAAAGATCGTGTATAGGGCAGATTACAGGCAATAAAGCCTAGAGGGAAAAAGCGGGTTTGGGCTGACTATGAGCCAGCCTTCGAACTTCTCGTTATTTATTTTGTTCTCAGCTATTTTGAAATTTATAAATCTGACCTCAGATTCTTGATCAGCGGTTCAAAAAAGCTTCGATTACAAATTTCCGTAAGATTTCGAATGTTTTTAGTATTTCTCTGAGCAAATCGGACTCGCCATTTTGAATTTCGCTAATCTGACTTCAGATTCGTGATCAGTGACCCAAAAAACCTACGAGTACCAAGTTTCATCCAAATCCAAATGTTTTTAGTTTTTTTGCAGCACATCGAATACGCCAAATTAAAATTTTGCAAAACTGACTTCAGATTCGTGATCAGCGATCAAAAAAACCATATGGTACCAAATTTCACTGAAATCCGTTGATTCGTTCTCAAGATATCGTCATTTTTGTTGCGTTTTTAGAATTTTGTTATTTGAATAGTTCAAAAAGTACTAATCCGATCGAAGCCAAAATCTAATCAGTTCTAAGTTGAGAAAAGCCCCGTCGATTGAGCCCAAGTTGATCGAAATCCGACCACGCGTTCTCGAGATATCGCGCGGACAAAAATGTGGTCACGCACATACACACACACACACACACACACCCAGACGTCAAACTGAAAATAGTCGGAGGTGATTCTTTGGACCTCGAAATTTGAAGATTTAGTGAAAACTCAACTTTTCATTTTCGGGGTGATCACAATAACTTCCTTTTTTCTCTGAAAACAGAGAAACGGGAAGTTAAAAAGGATGCTTCTAGTCTTACTCAAAGCCGTTTTTCTCCGAATTGAAAACTAAATAACTTTTTCTCATCCCTGTCTTCCGCTCCTCAGACCCTGTCAATCGATCCTTCGAGATTGACTCCTTTTAAACATTGTACATATGTAGAGTAAATATTTACCCACTCGGATGAGAAAAAAATTGACTCTATCTCTTCCGAAAACAAGATATAGAGGGATGATTTTTCGATGAGGGAATATTTTTTGATCTGATTGAACAAACATTCAGAATTGGAGAAAACATCGTTGTTCAAACAATTTATTTACTCATTCGCAGTCAGGTTCTTTGACACAAACTAAACATTTTTATCATCTATGTGAATAATATAAAATTTTGGAAATAATTGAATGATAAAATTGATTTTCAATTTATGGTCAATCGACGATCGTGGACCGTATCGCTAATTACCGAACAAACAATAATCTGCGTGGTGCCGGTGTATTGTCCAACGGCTGTGAATCGACGCGTCCCATAGTCGCTAATTAACAATTACTAATTACTGATCATTGATGGGGTCGATCCGATTCAACCTCCCCAGCCTGCATCCCCTGATCTAATCACTGATAGCTGAGCTTTCGTTTGTTTGCTCGCAGATAATGAAGTGGGATAACTCGAAATACGTGAGGTTTCGGTGATTGGTAGAAATCCGCTTTTTTTTCTGTCCAGTGAAAAAGATTCCAATGATTTAATTGAACGAGAATCATAATTATGACGAATTATTGAAATTGCTTAACTTTCTAAAACTCTTCTGCAAACAATGGAACTGAAAGTTTCAAAACGATACCACAAAGAAAAAAATGTTGAAACAGTTGAAGTGGAATGTCTCAGGGTGAGAAAGAAAAAATTACTCTTTTGTACAGAAAAATTGCGAATGAATTAAAAGAAACTGGGTTCTGAGAGTTATTCTTTTGTTTTTTAAGAAACTTTATTCGTTTTTTTATTCGTAATAATGCGAAACCGCAAAAACTCATCTCGACAGAATCAGAATCCGATCTTCCGAGGTTTTGGGTCGTGTTGCGTCCGCAAGGCGAGAGTTAGAATGTGATAATCTAGTCGGAAAACAGCGAGGCAGCAAGAACCGACCTTTTTTTTCGTCGGCTTCTCTTCTCTTATCTCTGCCCACCTCGCGTGGGAAACAGAATCGAGAAAAGTTTTCAGAGGTTTTCTTTTATCAAATTGAAACTCAAGCTCGTCTCCTCGTCCCTACCATTTCGTTCCGGTTCATTCAATTCTTGAAAAAGTCAAATCCCGGAAAAAAATAACTTGTTTCGTATAAAGAAAACGCATGTGGGGGAAACTCGGGGCGACACACTTGGAGCTTTTTCGATTAGACCCCGTTCGGTCACATCTGCATCGGACACAAAATAATAAACCTGCATTATCGGACACATTTTCTTTCGGACACATCCGGATCGGACACGAGATAGATAGTGATTATATATCGCGTGTCTAATGGCATAAGGACGTGAGCGCCATTATACAACTTTTTGCTGTTCGTAACGGCAAAAGGTCGTATTTTTTCTTTTCTTTTTTTTTGTATTTGGGATAAAAACCCGAAGATTCGTTCATAAACGTCGAAATTTAATATTGGGTCAATTAAAAGTAGAAGGTCGTAGCCACCATTTTTTTTTTTTAATTGGCGCTCACGTCCTTCTGCTTTTACCTTGGTTTTTTTTCTTCTATCAATTTTCGAAACGTTGTCGATTTCGATTTTTCTTTGCGTTTCACGAGTTTTTATAACTACTTGCAAAAATCATGAGAAATAAAAAAATCCACATGGCGCTCACGACCTTCTGCTTTTATCTTAATATTTTCATTTTATTTTTCATAAATTTTCGAAACGGTCGTTTTTCCAATTTAATTAAGAATCAGCCTAACTTAGGAACTTGGAAATTACGAAGAGTGTTAAATTTAGGCTGGCTTACTGTCAGCGACCGCCGGCTCTACCTTCTCGGGTCCTTGCTTTACATGGTTTTTCGTTCGGGTAAGCCTTCGTACCTGCGGGATCTTTTTGTCACCGAGGCGTATCGCAGGTCCTTTGCGGTGGCGGGAGTGAACTTCTGGAACTCCCTGCCGAACGGCTTGAGAGAGGCTAGCATTAATTTAGTTTCTCTGTTTTGGTATTTTTATGTAATTGGCATTTCTTATTATTGGGGTTATTATATTATGTTTATTATTATTATTTATCATCTTGTTTTTTATTTTTATTCTTTTTTATCTTTTCTTTGTTTTTCTATTACGTTTTCTATTATGACTGTTATTACTATTATTATTATTCTGATTACTTTTACGTTTCTCTTCTCTTTGGCTCTACCTATTAATTTATTTTTATCTTATTGTTGTGAATTGGTTGTGTACCCGGCACGTAATATTTCATAAATATTTTATAAATCTTTCATTTGAAAGATGTAATATTACAAGAAATGTCTATGTTATATGTCGGTAATATGCCAGAAATGTGTCTATGTCCGCATATATAACTTGCGTAATATTTCCGATATATTTCTGAAATATGTCATGAAATGTGTCAGAAACATGTATGACATATTTCCGATAAATATGTCTGAAATAGTTCCGAAATATTTATGCCACATTTCATGAAATATTACAGGAATATGTCAGTAATATTTCGTAAGTTATGATTGCGGACATAGACACATTTCTGACATATTTATGATACAATACGGAAACGTTTCGACAGATATTTCTGAAGTATATCTGGAACGTTTCAGAAATATTCGATATAATGTTTCTGTAACGTTTCGGAACTATTTATGGAATGTCTCTGAAATATATCTAGAATATATCTAACTTTTTATCTAAATTTTTTAAATATTTCCGACATATTTATATTTTTCGTATCAATTTCCTTCCCTCTGGTCAATAGCGAGGTTTATTAACGGTAACAATAAAAAGCATGAATAAAAATGCTGCATAAGTCGCGCTGATCCGAAGAACAGGCACGTCCAATGAGCGTGGCACCATGCGTCTAACGCCGGTAAGTGTATCATCACTGGCGCGTTTTTACTCGCGAGAATCTTGCGGGAGTATGCAGCGCCGCTTTTGCCTCTAGCGGCAAACGTGCAGACTAGTATTATAATAATATTTGTTTCCGGAACATTTCAGGAATATTGAAAATGTTATATTTCATACGAAATGTTTCTGACATATTGCAGAAATTCTTAAATGTTGTGTCTCAATCGACATATTTCCGGAACATTCTAGAAGTAATGAAATTGTTATATTTCATACGCAATGTTTCTGAAATATTGCAAAAATTCTGAAATATTGTGTTTCAACCGACATGTGTCTGTGACATTCCAGTTATATTGTGAATGTTACATTGCAATTGATGTATTTCAGAAATGTTCCCGACACATCGGCAATGTTACATTGCAACTGACATCTTTCAGATACATTTCAGAAATATTTCCAAGTTATGTTATGAAGCTGAAACGTTGTCACATTTCCGAAACATTTCTGAAATATAACGTGCTGTGTGGGATGCAAATTATTCAGAATGTTATATTGCAATATTAACATATTTCTCCAATGTTTCCGATATATCGAAAATTGTATACAATCACTTTGTGTATTTTAGAAATATTTCAGGAATATCGAAAACATTCTGCATCACTTTGCATATTTTCGTAATATTTGAGAAATATTGCAATTGTAATCTTCCAATTGATATATTTTCGAAAGATCTCTGAGGTATCAAAAATGTTATGCGTCACTTTGCACATTTTTGTAATATTTCAGAAATATCGAAAATGTTATACGTCACTTTGCACATTTTCGTAATGTTTAAGAAATATTGCAAATATTATATTACAATTGATATGTTTCCGGAACGTTTTAGAAATATAAAAAATGTTATACATCTTTTTGCATATTTTCGAAATATTTCTGAAATATTGAAGATGTTATACATCAATTCGCATATTTTTGTAATATTTGAGAAATATTGCAGATATTATATTACCATTGACATGTTTCCGGAATATTTCAGGAATATCGAGAGTGTTATATAGCAATTTTCATATTATGGAAATATTGCAGAAATATTGCCAGAATATGTTATGGATCTGAAACCTTGTAATGTATTTGAAATATTTCTGACATATTACGTGCCGTGTGGGTAGTCTTGCTGTTATTATCATTCCTATTTTTATTTTATAATTATTGCCACTATGAGTATTATTATTATTTTATTATTTTGTTTGATTTTTCTATTTTGGTGTTACTATTGCTTTCTCTTTAGTTTTGGTTTATTTTCTGAGTGTACTTCAACCCCTTGTCCTACATTGTTAAGGACACTAATAAATTAAATTAAATTAAATTCACATATTTGAATTTATCGGACGAGGCGAACCAAATTAAATTAATTATTGGTACCCACCAAGGAGAGATTCTTCCTCTATTCGAGCATGCAAACCTTGGTGGGACCGAAAAAAACCTATAGAAAAATCGATTTTTTTTTAATTTTTAATAAAATTAAACTTGAGGATAGAGCAAATTGAACCGATAATCTTCTGAACCGAACGGTCTCTTCAAAAGATGCTCGAAAGTGGCAAAAATGTTGAAACCAATACAGAAATCGACGGATTCCATATAGTCACTTGTAATATAGTCAATAGTATATTGTGCACCAAGGGAGCAAAGGACATTTTCGCTCCCGAGCGTGTAGTTTGCTGCACGAGGGAGAGGAGAGGCTGCACGAGTCGCGAGCCGAACACGAGGTTAGCAAACTACACCGAGGAAGTGAAAAGTCCTGCGACCGCCGTACACACTGTATTTTTTCCACCATGAAGGGAAGGATCGATTTCGCGGGCAAAACGGTGATCATTTGAGGTTATGTGGCTGAAGTGTAGCGCGGCCGGTACGGAAACTCAAAGCCGGGAGGAAAGAGTTTCAGGGAAGAAAGACTTACCGGCAGAGAAGACTTCCCGGTCGGTGAAACCACTGTTTGCTGCCCGAAAACAGGTAGCAAAATCGGCCTTTCCGTTCATGTATGGAAAAAATAGTATATTATGCTACAAGGGAGGAAAGAGCGCGATTTTCGCCAAATGCGAGGTTTGCTGCCCGAGGCACGAGCGAAGCGAGTGCAGCGAGGGCAGCACGAACACGAGGTGAAAATTGCGCTCCTCCCGTGTGGCATATGCTATTTTTCATCCGACTTCGATAAAATGACTTTATTCCGTCGCTGTAACGCGAGTGGAAAGTAGGTAGTCAATTTTTGACCAGAACGAAGAAAAGTGATTAACCGGGCAGAAAAGTAAATTGCCGGGCAAAATTTACTTTTTTGCCCGGCTATTTACTTTCTTGCACGGAAATCTACTTTTTTGCCCAGCAAAACGCGAAACGAAACGCGGGTCAAAGGTCGAAACGCGGGTCGAAAGTCGTCAATTTTGGACGAGATGGAAGAAAAGTCTATTGCCGGGCAAAAAAGTAAATTGCCGGGCAAAAAAGTGGACTTTTTTGCCCGGCAATTTTGCTTTTCTGCCCGGTTGATCACTTCTCTTCCTTCTGGTCAAAAATTCACTACCTACTTTCCACTCGCGTTACAGCGACGGAATAAGTTCATTTTATCGTAGTCGGGTGAAAAATAGCATATGCCACACGGGAGGAACGCAGTTTTCACCTCGTGTTCGTGCTGCCCTCGCTGCACTCGCTTCGCTCGCGCCTCGGGCTGCAAACCTCGCACTCGGCGAAAATCGCGATCTTTCCTCCCTTGTAGCATAATATACTATTTTCCGTATGAAGCGATGCTTCAGCAACAATGAAACTCACAGAACCTATGAGTCATATCATCCCACATATTGTCTGAAATATTTATTGGAAAAAGAAGTTTCATTTTTAAGAAAATGAGTTTTTCCGATTTTCAAGATAATGTGCGTCATTCGGTTGATTTTCTGAATTCTTGAAATCTCTCTTCGGATTTTGAGGGTATGCAAGTGAAAAAAAAATGCACAAAATGTGACAAAGAATGATGAACGTCAAGAAATTTTTGTTGAATTCAGATGATGGGAACGCCAATTAGGCATCCACCTCTGAACAAAATAATATTTGAATTTAGGTATTCGTAGTCCACGATGCACAACTGCATCAATAAGGTACAGGCGATGATAAAACTTTATTGAATATTCAGAAGTAATCACGAATTAACGATTCAAGTACTTGTCAATACAATATGAATCAGACTCGACAATCGGGGTAAACGAATCCCGTCATTGAAATGTCCTCTATACCATATCTAGATACGAAATGACTGAAGATTATCGAAGGCCCGTTGATGCCATAAGGTGACTTAATTTTGAGCGGAAAAATCGCTTCATGTCTTTAACCATGGAAGGGGTGCACGGGGGATCGAAGCACAGACTCTTCTCGTTTGGATATCATTCTGAACGTCGCGTCGTTCGGTTTCTGAATCACTATTTTCGGATAATCAGTGATCAGTGAATTATCTGTATCGTAATATTCCTCACGGTATTTTTTGTATTTGAACATGGTTAGCGAGCGACGTTTGAAAACTTTATTGGCACAGCCTCGGAATAAGAACGGTATGCCTTTTCATGCAGGTGTTGCAAATAAGAAAACCTTTTCACATTTTACGTGACTCGGAAGGGAAAAGTATTCGTATTTATAAGGGCCTCTGAATGTCTTTATTCTTTTGTATTCGGAATCTGTGTTGGGAAATGGAAAATTTATACGATACAGCGAATGAATATTTTTTAAATTGATTTTTATTGCTCACAATCTTATGCAGCTTTACGTCATTCTCACTGGTATACATATACGTGTTCAGTAATCAATTGGAAGACGTGCTGGAAGAAAGTGGTAGTCTCTCGTCCAGCAGATGATTTACGTTCTTCCACAAAAAGATTTTCAGATTAGCAAAAGCGGTTCCGAATATTCCGCTCCGCGATAGCTGCTAAGAAGTGGCCTGCGAATAGATTCACTAAATTAGTGAATAAATATATTCAGCATCTTCGTATCAGGTGATATTGTCAATGACACTCACCAATAGTCTCTTCCGCTGCTTCGGTTCAGCTGGACTGGCATGGGATTTATGATTTTGAAGGTTTTTCTAAAAAAGTGAAATTACAATTCAATGGCAATTACCAGAACACATTGAAAGTATAATTCAATAAATCATCATATTTTAGTTGATGTTGGAAATAATATAAAAAGTCAAAATATTCAGGATCGTAGATTAGCAATACTAAACTGGTGGTACAATTGAATTCAGGGATCGAATGTTGAGTATCAAATACGTTTGCCTAACTGCAGGCTAAGAAAATGAATCAATTTATGAAAGCCTCATTGGGGTTTGGTTTGTAGCAAACGATAGATCTCAGTATGACAATTATATTTCTAATGGTACGATTGTTTCCAACTTACTACGGGCAGTCGCGGTAGCAGCATTCAAAATCGAATTGACTTGGGGGATCATTGATTCGGGTTCTTTAGCAATTTTGGTCACAGCAGCTCTTGTCTGAGGGCTGATATCTGGAAATTAAAAGATACCTCAATAATTTAGACAATTTTAAAGTGGTAATTGAGGCGCGATGTTATAGATGGGCACAATCGTCTTCAACTCACGTTCGCCTGCCCTGTCACGTCTTTGCAAATCGTCTACCATTTTGTTTCTTACTTGGATGACCATATCTGAAATCGGAATACAGAGGTTACGATCAAGTCGTATCCGACTCTCACTCAGTTCTAAGAACAGCTGGATGAAAATCAAGCTAGGCTTGATGTATTTTTCGACTGAGTGTCACTTACTCCGGAATCTGGCAGAAACATCCTTATTGAGTACTGAAAATAAAATAGGCGTATCACGACAGAGTGGAAATTCACCGATTGACGCATGATATAATGGCAATAAGTGAAAATAATAATGAAATATGAAGAATCAAAATAGAAAATCTTGGTCAATTAAAGAAATTTCACGACTTCGTTCACTGATATGTGAAGCGAACAGTAGATCACAAAAACATTTTCAAAGGGTAAAAGTCGTCTTCAACTCACCCCCGCTACCATCTCGGATAGAAGTTACAGCGGCTGAAAGATAGTCTCCAGCTGCCGTCAAATTACCTGAAGTAGAAAGAGAGAGGTCCTGAATATCAAACCGAATGATTTTTCAGAATACGGAGACAAAGATAATTCGAGCGTTTTGTAGACGTATAAATTGGTCAAGTAAGTGTATCCACTCATCACTTACGAGCGTCTGCGGCGTTCATCTGGGAACCGCCTTCTGCAAAATAAAATAGGTACATCATGACACTATTGTACTTCGTCAATATTTGACGCATGTCTTAGTAGCTATGACTTAAATATCTCCATTGGGTGACATTGTTTTGAACTAACCCTTGGAAATCACGGTAATATCAGTCGCATATGATTCCAGTTTGAGTTTGACATATGCCAGTTCATCTGAAATTTAAGTAAAGAGGACTGTGATTAAGTCGTCAATCCGCGGTGCTCGACTCGCTTGAGCTAAATTCGAACAACAAGTGAATATCTGTCATTATCGAAAATCTCTGTATCTTTAACTTACTGTTCATTTTGGCAGTCACGAGTATGTATTCGACTCCTGAAACAAAAATCAGGATACCATGACAATACTTGACGAATCGAGTGGAACCTGACATGTTGAAAATGGTTTGAACATTCCGTGTAGCATAAAATGAAGAGAATGAAATGGTTCCAAACAAAGAGCATAACATTCAAAAAATACATTTTATCTATATCGTGATGACGTACGCATAGTTTTTATGTTTAACGATTCAATGAATCTTACCACCTGCAGAACATACGTGCTACAAAATGTACAGTGTGCTGTTAGATATCGCGTGTCTAATGGCATAAGGTCGAAAGCGCCAAGAACGCGATTTTGATGGCAAAAGGTCGTATAATTTTTTCTTTTTCACCCATTCGCTCTGAAAACGGCCAAAACGTATAGATCAATTGAAATTACGAGATCGAAAAATGTAAGTGCAAAAGGTCGTAAGTTGGGCGGATACGTCGTTGTTTCATTACAATTTTCACGTTTTTTTCATGATGTTTAATCATTTTTCCAAATAATTGTAAAAACTCGTAAAACGCAACGAAACATCAAAAGAACGACCATTGAAAAAAATTCGATAAAAAATATTGGTAGTTAAAATCAGCAGGTCGTAACCGCCATTTTGATTTTTTTTATTCCTCACGGTTTTTTTTAAATAGCTGTAAAAACTCGTAAAACGCAAAGAAAAATCAAATCCGACGTCGTTTCGAAAAATTCGATGAAAGAATTCGCAGTTAAAAGCAGAAGGTCGTATCCGCCCAACTTACGACCTTTTGCACTTACATTTTTCGATCTCGTAATTTCAATTGATCTACACGCTTCGAACGTTTTCAGAGCGATTGGCGTGAAAAAAAAAATTATACGACTTTATGCCAATATAAACAGCAAAACGTCGTATAATGGCGCTTACGTCCTTATGTCATGAGACACGCGATATTTCGTGACACAACACTTCGAAAGTTGATTGCTTTCGATATACGTCCATGAGTTCCAGTTTGGCTGTTGGAATTGAAATCAATAATTCAAATATTCTCAGTTTGAATATTGTATCCTTGTTGTATCGAGAATATTTTACTCCTTGATGCAAAAATATTTCTACGTTCATCTACAGAACAGGTTTTTTCCACCTGTTGATGGTGTATGTGAATAATTGCAATGCTGACCTTGAAGCTATCGAACCACTTGACTCTCAAGTAGTTTTTTTTTACGTTATTCTCACTCATATGTATGTATTTTCCAGCGTACCCAATTGAAATAAGTATAAGTGAGGTTTCATTGTATTGGAAAATAGAATGTTCAAGCATGTGCTATTGGTATGTAACTCACCGCTGCTGCAGCTGGCAACACCCACGCACACCAATGAGGCGACAAGAAGACAGACGATCTTGTTCATGTTGAAGGTAGCCACTTCGTTCGTTAGAAATAGGTTTCTGGTTAGAATTCGTCCGATCCGTTGTATTTATACACAGCAGGAGACCCCCCACCACGTCGATAACTTAACGTAGGCGATGAACAAGACATTGGTAACGTCTGTCGCGTGTCGAATGACATAAGGAAGTAAGCGCCATTATACGACGTTTTGCTGTTTATAATTTTTAAAAGTCGTATAATTTTTTTTTTCACGCCGATCGCTCTGAAAACGCGTTCGAAGCGTATAGATCAATTGCAATTACGAGATCGAAAAATGTAAGTGCAAAAGGTCGTCAGTTGTGCAGATACGACTTTCTGCTTTTAACTGCGATTTCTTGTATCGAATTTTTCGAAACGACGTCGATTTCGTATTTTCTTTGCGTTTCACAGGTTTTTACAGCTATTTGAAAAAATCATGGGAAATAAAAAAATCCAAATGGCGCTCACGACCTTCTGCTTTTAAGTACCAATATTTTTTATCGATTTTTTTTTTTTACATTGTCGTTCTTTCAATTTATCCTTGCGTTTTACGAGTTTTTACAGCTATTTGAAAAAATCATGAGAAATAAAAAAATCCAAATGGCGCTCACGACCTTCTGCTTTTAACTACCAATATTTTTTATCGAATTTTTTTTTACATGGTCGTTCTTTCAATTTATCTTTGCGTTTTACGAGTTTTTACAGCTATTTGAAAAAATCATGAGAAATAAAAAAATGGCGCGTACGGCCTTCTGCTTTTATCTTAGTATTTATGTAAAACGCGATTCCGAGATCGAAAAATGTAAGTGCAAAGGTCGTAAGTTTGGCGGATACTTCGTATTATTTTTTCAGGATTTTCAATGATTTTCCAAATAGTTTAAAAACTCGTATATATACTGTATCGTCCTATATTATAAAGATATATCGCCGCTGCCGCCGTTGCCACGCCAGGAATCGAGGACCACCCACCTGAATTCTGGGTTTTCCAGACTCCTAGATTTCCGGAGTTTTCAGGAATCCAACCCCATAAAAACCCCGTGAAAAACCCATAGAACCCCATGAAAACCCCATAAAAACCCCGTGGAAACCCCGTGAAAAACCCATAGAACCCCATAAAAACCCCATAAAAACCCCGTGAAAACCCCATAGAACCCCATGACAACCCCAGAAAAACCCCGTGAAAAACCCATAGAACCCGATAAAAACCCCATAAAAACCCCGTGAAAACCCCATAGAACCCCATGACAACCCCATGAAAACCCCATAAAAATACCTATGAGACCTAATGAAAAACCCATCAACCCCCATAAAAACCCCATAGAAACCCCATAAAAATACCCATAGAACCCCATAAAAACTCCATAGAATTCCCACGGATTACCCAGAATTCCCAAGGATTTCTCAGAATTCTCATGGATTACCCAGAATCCCTTACCCCTCCTCCGTCCCCACTTTTCGGAAATATCCGAGGTCTTCCGGAAATACACGAAGTCTTACGGAAATACCCGAAGTCTTCCGGAAATACCCGAAGCCTTCCGCAAATACCCAAAGTCTTCCGGAAATGCCCGAAGTCTCACGGAAATGCCCGAAGTCTTCCGGAAATGCCCGAAGTCTCACGGAAATGCCCGAAGTCTTCCGGAAATTCCTAAAGTCATCCGGAAATACCCGAAGTATTCCGGAAATACCCCTTACGGAAATGCCCGAAGCCTTACGGAAATGCCCGAAGCCTTACGGAAATGGCCGAAGTCTTCCGGAAATTCCTAAAGTCATCCGGAAATACCCGAAGTATTCCGGAAATACCCGAAGT